>OY744482.1:83307493-83355511 GCA_963556165.1 Tipula helvola | reverse complement strand
AAGAAGAGGTCAGAATTGTGAGCGGACAATTCTTGGTATTTGCACTACGATATTGCACCTTCTCACAATGCGCTCGTTCTTGTGACTTTTTCGCCAAAAATTCGATCCATATCGTTCCACAACCTCCGTATTTGTCTGATTTAGCACCGTGTGACTTCTGGCTATTCCCGAAACTCTACCGACGACAACGACTACTGCGGGAAATCATTTTGAGACGATAGAAGATATAAAGCGTGAATCGCTATACGCGCTTTGAAGGCTACCCCGGAAGGCGATGTTAATTCTTGTTTCGAAAATTCGAAAATACGTTAGCATAAGTGTATTGTGTCGGGAGGGGATTACTTTGAAGGCGACGAAATACAGAAGAATAAATAAATATTTTTTGAAAAAAATAAAAACTGGCTTTACGTTTTGGCCACAGTAGTATATAGCGATAAATCACTAAACTAATCTACCGCAATATATCCTCTGTGTAGAGACAGCAAGGCTTGTATAGACATTTGTGTTAGTTTTGAGTAAACTCAGTTTCGCTAATTATTCTATTTAGTGCCGTAATGCATATCGGTTTTTTTAAGAGTAATGCCCTGGGCCCTATTGCAACAACTACTTATCACTTATTACTTATCAACTTATCATAATTTTTGATAATTTTCTGTTGCACTAAATTTAAATTTGATAAGTATTTTATTGAGTTATATTAAGTAATAAGCACTCACTTATCAAAATTATGTTGCACCAATTCATCGCGAAATGATAAATGATAAGTAATATTTTGATAAGCGACAAGTTTGAGGTTTTTGATAAGTTTTTCGTAGTTCTGTTGCACCAAAAGTTTTAACTTATCAATAATCGACTCCATTTATTGATCATTATCCAAAATATCAATAAGAAAAATTTCACTACTCAAAAAAATTGATAAGAGCTACAAATTATACTGGCATAACGGGTCTGTTAAAAACATTTTTTTTCCTGTTACTGGTAAGATGAGAACTTCTGTTCAATATTTATTATTATAAAACTATGATTGTGATACAAGATTAAAAAGTGGCCAATTAAAGTGGAACTTACCTGTTTCTTGACCGATTTTGATGAAATTTGACGTGGGCGGTGGAAATGGGTTTCTAAAATGGTTTTTAGATAAAGTTCTGGAATATGGCCAATTAGGAAGGAACTTGGCCATTTCTTATCCGATTTTGATGAAATTGAGCATGCACAATGGAAATGGGACTCGTAAATGATTTTTAGAGGAGGTTCTGGTATATGGCCAATTAGGAAGGAACTTAGCCATTTATTAACCGGTTTTGATTAAATTGAGCATGTTCGATGGAAATGGGATTCTTAAATGATTTTTAGAGGAAGTTCTGGAATATGGTCAAATATTATGAAACTTGACCATATTCCAGACCTACATCTATAAGTCATTTTTAAATCTCAATTCCCCTTGTACCTTTCAAATTTCATCCTAATCGGTTGAGAAATAACGAAGTTCGATCCTACTTGGCCATATTCCAGAACTTCGTCTAAAAATCATTTTAGAATCCCATTTTCATTGTACCTCTCGAGTTTCATCCTAATCAATTGATAAATAGCCAAGTTCCATCATACATGGCCATATTCCAGAACTTCGTCTAAAAATCATTTTAGAATCCAATTTCCATTATACCTGTCGAATTTCATCCTAATCGGTTGATAAATAGCCAAGTTCCATCCTATTTGGCCATATTCCAGAACTTCATCTAAAAATCATTTTAGAATCCCATTTTCATTGTACCTTTCGAGTTTCATCCTAATCGGTTGATAAATAGCCAAGTTCCATCCTACTTGGCCATATTCCAGAACTTCATCTAAAAATCATTTTAGAATCCCATTTTCATTGTACCTTTCGAGTTTCATCCTAATCGGTTGAGAAATAGCCAAGTTCCATCATACATGGCCATATTCCAGAACTTCATCCAGAACTTCATGGCCATATTCCAGAACCTTCTCAAAGAGCATTTGATACTGTAGACGTAATAAATATTAAAAAAAATATGTGACTTGCAAAAAGCCCTAAATTACAAATTTGAAAAAGTGGACATGAGCCCTTTCGAGAATAAACAATTCGTTTATTCTAGAAAGGGCTCATGTCCATGCTTTAAAAATGAGCATAAAAAATGGAGGTGTGGCCAACACACGACTTTCTTTTACGAACAGCGAATTTTGAAAAACTTTTATAATTCAAATTTCCCGCAAACTTAATTAAGATTGTTTTTAATATTTCATGTTTTCTGTAAATTGTATATTTTTGAAATATTTGCAAAATAAATTTTCTGTTTTACGGAATCTGGGAGCTGGGAGCTGGGACCCCAAAATTTATGTAAAAAGTTTAAACATGAAGTTGCAGTTTGATTGCTTAAACCATTTGGACTACAAATTGACAGTCATATGTATATACCAACAGACACCACTTCAAAACTCAATTTTTTGAACTCATTAGTAAACACGTAAAAGAAATAAAAGGTGATATTTATGAATTTAAATTTTTTCTTTTAATTTTTTGGAATTTGTATTAGTGATTTTTTGTAAATCTTATACTTTTTAAAATATGTGCAAAACACATTTTCGGGCCGAGAGTGGCCACTTCCGGTTGACCGATTTGGCAATTTAACATACAAGTTAACACCACCATTAATGTCGAGCCAACACAACGTGCCTATGAGACACGCGCAAACTTGTCGAATCAACACAACGTGTGTTGTGTCCGGTTGAAAGATGATATATTTTTTATAACATCATTTTAAGTAATTTTCCATGCATTTATGTGTCGAATCAACACAACGTGTGTTGTGTCCGGTTGAAAGATGATATATTTTTTTATAACATCATTTTTAAGTAATTTTCCATGCATTTATGCAATGTCAACTATTTTTATTGTATAAAAAGATAAAATATTTTTGTAGTTTTTCAGTTTTAAGTTGTATCTTGAGAAATAAAGTTATTTTTTGAGTAAACTAGTATAAAACTCGTTAACTGGCGCCGAAACAGGGACCAGTCGGTAAAGTTATTATTGTGAAAATTTTTTTAAGAGTGTAGCAAATACTATACTACAGTGCTTAAAAAAAAGTGAAAACCTATAGCAAATATTATACTATAGTTTTACCACAGTATTTAACAAGTTTAAGGGTGTAGCAAATATTAAACTACAGTGCTTAACAAAAAGTGAAAACCTATAGCAAATATATATACTATAGTTTTACACAGTATTTAACAAGTTTAAGGGTGTAGCAAATATTAAACTACAGTGCTTAACAAAAAAGTGAAAACCTATAGCAAATATTATACTATAGTTTTACCACAGTATTTAACAGGTTAAGGGTGTAGCAAAAATTAAACTACAGTGCTTAACAAAAAAGTGAAAGTCTATAGCAAATACTAAACTATAGCAACAAATATAGTGCAAGTGACAGTTAAAACGTACCGCAGTAAGCGATAGTAAATATTAACACTAACAGCCAAAAAGGAAGACTACGTACCGTCCAGAGCACAATCGACTGGTCTCAAGTGTACAATCACCCGGAGTACACACAAAAAAATTGTTGGAAACATTGAACCACATTTTATTGGCAATGAAAATCCAACTCATTTTAATGTAAGTTTTAATAATAAAAGTAAAAGTAAAAAAGCAACAATATTTTTTTTAACAAATTTTAATAAAAATAATAAAAAGTTAATACAATTATAATAACTAAAATCTGAATATTAAACAAACCAATTTAATAAAATGACGGAACAATTAATTCAAATTCAAACCGCCTTGCAACAATTAACTGGGGCCCTGAACGCCCAAATCGAACTAACAAAAAAAATCGAGAGACGACTCGAAAAATTAGAAAACCCTGTTATCCCCGTAACAACAACGACATTGGTAACACCAAGAAATGAACAAGACCTGAAAGATATTAGCAGGCTACCTGATTGTGTAAGAGAACTGCAGATATTCGATGGGAATCCAACGCAGTACATCTCATGGGTACATAATGTAGAAACTATACTACGCGATTACAACATTATGCGAGATAAACCGATTTACAGAGCTATACTTCAACAAATAAGACAAAAAATTCGAGGCAACGCCGACTCCGCTCTAATATCCTATAATATTTTTGATGAAGAATGGACGTCAATAAAGAAATGCCTGTCCCTTCACTATGCGGATAAAAGGGACCTCCGTACGCTAGAATACCAGCTCAGCAATATAACACAAAAGAATATGACAGTGGATGAATTTTATGCTACTGTTAATCACCAATTCTCACTAATAGTCAACAAAATCAAAACGGAGGATTATTCAGCCGAAACAATCAATGTTTTGGTTGACACATACAGAAATAGAGCATTAGACATTTTCGTCTCGGGGCTGAATGGAGACTTATCTAAGATGCTTATAATTCAAAAACCAACCACGCTACCAGAAGCATACGCGTCCTGTCTGGAAATTCAAAACCTGAATTTTAGAAACTTACCAATACACAAAAAAAATGTCAACAACATGGTAACAGCTCCAATAAATCAAATTACACATAGCAACTCACCAAATCTGCGAACAAATGATGGCATGATACCAATACAGCAGAGAAACATGGCCTACAATATACAACACCAGAATCACCGAATACCATATGTGAACCAAAATCAAAGTGGTAACCAAAATCAAAACAATTTACCACCACCAATGACCAAAACAACCCGAAGCCACCAATACCAATGGATATCGACCCATCAATACAAACAAGACAGGTGAACTATATTAACCGTCCAACCAAATCAAGATAATCCAGTGACAAAACGAGATTATTCTCACCGTTACGAACCAAGTAGACAACAGAGGATCAACCACATAGAAACACAACTAGAAGAAGACTATTACAACCAATTGGTTAACGACAACATGGAAGGCGAAATAACCAATGATGACCAATATACCGAAGATGATTCTGAGGTAAATTTTATGACGGAAGCCTCTCTAGCGTACCATACCTAGAGTATAAGCTAAAAAATGGCGATATCCTCAAGTTCCTGATCGATACAGGAGCAAATAAAAATTTTATAAAACCACAATTAGCCAATAACGCCATCCCAACTAAGGTTCAATTTAAAATCAGATCAGCTGGAGGCGACATCGAAATTAGTAAGAAAATTAGCGGTAAATTTTTTAAAAGTATTGGCATCAACAATAATATTGAATTCTTCATTCTACCGGGATTAAAATCATTTGATGGAATAATAGGGGACGACACGTTAAAAGAACTAGGAGCAATAATTGATAGGAAAAATAATCTTCTAATAATAACACCAAATATTAAAATTCCATTAAAAGAAAAACCATCACTCCAAGTCAACAGTATAGAAATCCGAGATAAACATCTTTCATCAGAAACAAAGAAGCAACTCCAAACAGTAATATCAAAATTTAAAGATTTATTCGGACCCGTAAACAATATAGAAACAATCGATACCGGGGTAAGAGCGGAAATCAGAGCAAACACCCTATCTACAAATGGAACGATTCACAGTGCTGAGGAAGATTCCACGGATCTAATACGATACTGCGAAGCACCAATCAACGCATTTAGAAATCAACTTATATTCAAAAAAGGGAAAGAGATTTATGCTCAGGAAGAACCACACCCATCTTACCACAGGCATCACATTAGCCTGCCTGAACTAAGTAAAGAAACCTTAAAGAAAATTCTACGAGAGAAACTAAATCCGAACACAATCAATGGAGTAAAAATGCCGGAAGAATATATTCAAATCCTCCAGGAGGCCGTTAAGGAAAATTTCTCGGGTTACAAAATACGGCTAACACAAAGAGTGGTGACAGATATACGCAACGAAGAAAACCAGCTTGCCATCATAAGAGAAGAACACAAACGGGCACATCGAAATCAAGTAGAAAATAAAAAACAAATATTAGAAAAATACTACTTCCCTCGGATGGCCAGTCTAATAAAGAAATATACACAAACTTGCGACACCTGTAACATCAACAAATATGATAGACACCCTAGTCGCGTGGAAATCCAAGAGACACCCATTACGTATCCGACGGAGATACTCCACATCGATATAATGGAAATCAAAGACGAGAAGTTCATTTCATGTGTGGACAAATTCACAAAATTTGTGAAATTTTTTCGAATCAAAACTAAATCTATTCCACATGTGAGGGATAAAATAATTAAAGCAATGCATTTCTTCTCTGTACCCAAGATACTTGTGCTGGACAATGAAAGAAGCTTTATAAGTCCCATAGTTACGGACTATCTAAAAACTTTGGGAGTTAAGATTTACCTGACACCATCACAAAGGAGTGAGACAAATGGGACTGTCGAGAGAGTCCATTCTACGATAATTGAAATCGTTAGATGCATCCAAAACGAATACAAAGAACTAACGGTAAAAGAATTAATCAATATAGCAACAGACCGCTATAATAATTCAGTACACTCAGTCATTCAACAAAAACCAAGCGACATATTTTTTGGCAGGAGTCAAAGAATAAACTATCAAAATCTGTCTGACTTCAAAAATAGAATAAACGAAGATATAATCGAAAGGATCAAGAGAAGCCAAGAAAACAAAATTGAAAGAGAGAAGACAAAGAGAGAAAAACCGAAGACATACACGCCTGGGGAAACAATATTCACCTCGGTTAAACAAATTCAAGCAAAGGATAAACCGAAATTCAAAAAAGAAACAGTAGCAAGAGACAATAATGTTACCATTACAACAACAACCGGGAAACGAATTCATAAAGCCCATATTAAAAATATAACACAATAATTTCATCTACTTTTAGCTCCTGGCTATGGGGTTTAACATCTTCTGCGACCATCTACGAATACAATACCCCAGTAGTCACTATAAAACAAGGAAATGGGCGAATTATTAACGGAAATTTTAAACTAATTCACATCATCAATTTGGACAATTATGAGGAACTGATTGAACGACTAACACCAACGATCAATAGCATTCATCAAGGAAGCAAAATTCGAGCTCAATTGGTTCACCAAACAAAACAAATCTCGCAATGGATTTCAGAACTTAAAGGTCAAAAGTCAAGAAGCAAAAGAGCAATAAATTGGATCGGAAGCGCGTGGAAATGGATCGCAGGCTCACCTGACGCCACGGATTGGGACCAGATAGTGAAAAGTCAGAACCAAGTAATTAACAATAACAATCAACAATACAAAATCAATAAAGTATTAATAGACACAGCTCAACAAATGCTCAACGAATTCAACAAAATTGTAGAACATCTAAATGAAGATGAAGACGATAAGATGCAACAAACTCTGTACAACCGACTTACTCTAATCAAAGAAGAAATAAAAGAAATCATTCGAGCCGTACAGTTAGCAAAAGGAAAAATAGTTAACACCAATCTACTGGATAAAGGAGAAATTAGCCGCTTAATCACAGAAATAGAAACCTTGCCGTATTCCAATGAAATAGAGGCTATAGAATATGCGGAACCAATGATGATGATTAAAGATTCTACAATCTTATATGTCATATCTATACCTAAGACGAGTAAGCAGAACTACAACCATGTCATCATAAAATCAACGGTTAATCAAAACAAACAAATACATCTGGAATTCAATGAACTTTTGATAAACCAAAACGAAGTATTTGGAATCACCCAGAGATGCAACCTCTTTCGAGATATCACCATATGCGAAATGAATAAACTAAAAGAATTAAGTAAAGACCATTGTATCAGCCGAATTATGAAAGGATTAAATGCTAAATGTGATTACCAGTTCAATAAGAATCAAATCATCGAACCCTTGAACGACAATACAATCTTCATAAGCAACTTTAAAGGAGACATCATTTATAGCAATAGAAGCGAACATTTAGAGGGAAATTTTTTAATTCAATATCATAACGAAACAATAAAAATCGGCGAATCAGTTTTTACGAACAGGGAAGTAAGGACGTCTCAAGTATTGCCACCGGTACTTAAAGCAAATATAACGGAGAAAAGCGTCAAAATTGACCCAGGATACTTACATAACTTGTATCTAAATAACGTTGAACAACTTCAAGAACTTTCCAACGAACGTAAAGAAGCTATCCTCATCGACTTCAGTATCGTAACCATTGTCATCTGCTTAGTTGTCATTTTTCTCGCCAACAAAGCTAGAGTGAGACGTCAAAGAAGAATGCTGTTTATCAACAAGCCGATGTATCAAGACAAAATTTCCAATGATCAGCCAGGAATTCAACCCAGGAAATTGAGTTTCTGACCCACGAGACGCAGGTCTTTAAGGAGGGAGAAGTTAACACCACCATTAATGTCGAGCCAACACAACGTGCCTATGAGACACGCGCAAACTTGTCGAATCAACACAACGTGTGTTGTGTCCGGTTGAAAGATGATATATTTTTTATAACATCATTTTTAAGTAATTTTCCATGCATTTATGTGTCGAATCAACACAACGTGTGTTGTGTCCGGTTGAAAGATGATATATTTTTTATAACATCATTTTTAAGTAATTTTCCATGCATTTATGCAATGTCAACTATTTTTATTGTATAAAAAGATAAAATATTTTTGTAGTTTTTCAGTTTTAAGTTGTATCTTGAGAAATAAAGTTATTTTTTGAGTAAACTAGTATAAAACTCGTTAACTTACATGTAGGCTAAATATTTTTATAACATACAGTACGCCACTGAAGTGTGCAAATTAATTATAATTAGCATAATTGGGCTAATACACACAATAATTAAAATGACAAATGCAAGAACTGCTGTAACTCCTTGTAAAAAAGTGTGTGGGGGGGGGGCAGGAGTTGCGAAATATTTTTGCAATTATAAAACGATATACATATATACTTATGTAAGTATTACAAACCCTAATAAGTCGTTAAAAAAGTTAAGAAACATGAAAAATGATCCAAATTCAATTATGTAATATTTGCATTAGAAACCGAAAGTATGTCACTGTAGTGTGCAAATTAATTATAATTAGCATAATTAGGCTATATATACACATATATTTATGTGTTGGCAAAACAATATTTAATTTTTTTTTTATAAAATTTTTAAATTTTTTTTAAATTTTTTTTTAAATTTTTAATTTTAATTTTTTTAATTTTTAATTTGTTTATTTTTATTTTTTTTGCATTTTTGGAAACATTTTGTATTAGTAATTTTTTGTAAACCTTATACTTTTTAAGATATTTGCAAAACAAATTTTCTGGCCCAAGGGAGTGGCCACTTCCGGTGGACCGATTTCAAGTAAAATTCACTGGGACCTCCCAATTTATCCAAAAAGCTTAAATCTGAAGTTTCAGTTCGATTGGTTAAGCCATCTGGGCTGTAGAGAGGACACAGACTGACAGACGGACAGACGGACAGACGGACAGACAGACGGACAGACAGACTGACAGACAGACATCATTTCAAAACCCACTTTTTCGGACTCAGGGGACCTCAAAACAGATAAATCTTCAATAATCTCAAGGTCGAAAATTTTCATGATTACTATACTTTATTTTACTTACGTAAAAGAAAGTAAAACTGAAATAATTGACAAATAACCTTGAAATTCAGCTTAACACTTCATAGCGACTCACATTTTCATCAACGAACTCAAATTCCCTCCTAAACTTATTTTTGTTGACAATATATAGTTTTTTTTATTTCCTGAATAATTTGAAAAAGTGGACATGAGCCCTTTCTCGAATAAACGATTCAATTGTAGTACCAATAAAATTTGTAGTGCATCCAGTTTTTTACGTGGTTCTATTTTAATTGGCATCTCTGCAAAATCCGTGTTATTTAGGCAAATAAATGCAGATTCATCGATTTGTTGGTCTATACAGTACAAAAAAAAAACAACATTTGAGAAAAACTTTAACTCCGTTTTGAAACTATAGTGTACTTTGTATTAAAAACGAAAACTATGTTTCTTATGGCGCGTTTCTGGATTTAGTTTCAATTAATTTTAGAATTATTGTTGATAAAGCTTATTTCATCTATTGATTGGCATCAATAATTTAATTTGGCCAAAAATTTAGTTATGTAAATTATGTTTATCCAATTTTTATGTATAATAGCAAAGCAACCTTGATTATAAAGCCATAATCTAAAAAACGAAGCTTTTATAAGGGAATTAGAAACGAGGAAAAAATCAAAATTTCCATAGTAAAACACATAAAACATATGGGAAATCACTTTTTTTCCTAAGACAAATTTGTGAATGAAAACGTTGCAAATTCTTAATTATGATTTCTGGAATATTTTCATAAATGTTTGAATTTCAACATATATAAATCTCGTTTAAGTAAATCGTTTACATTTTCTTGTAATAATTGATTTATTTAAACCAAAATATAAAAAAAAGTTCATAACAACAGCTTTCTGGTCAAATTAAAAAGAAAAGCTTACTACAAATCGTGTGCATTAAGTCAATATACATAGATGGCAGTGGGTAGTAGACATTTTGAAAAATCGTAGCAAAAATTGCGACCTAGGGAAATTTGAGTTCAAAAATTGTAGGAAAAGCAAAACAAGTTCAGAAAATCTTAAGAACGTGTCATAATTGTGTGATTAAATATTTATTTTTCGCATTTCTCTGCCAACAATTATAGGCATCTAACGTGCACTAGTAAAACTAAAGATAAATTTAGCAAGTATTATTTTAAATTGTCAGAGCCAACTTTGATGTATTTTTCAAAATGAAAGTTTGAAAAATATATTTTAGAAATAATTTAATTTTAAAATTTCTGTAATTAATATTTACTTAATACCAATATACCCTTCTTGTATATTGCTGCTAAAGATATGTAGAACACTTTTGTATAAACATTTTGTAAAATTTATGCTGTTTTCATTGAAAAACTTGAAGCTAGAAAACACCGTTTTTACTATGGATTCCTATGGAAATCAATGAAAAGTTATACCACTAAAAAAGCTTCTAAAAAATACGTCATAATGATTATGGCTCTATATTCTAGAAGGCTCTGATAATAGCCCGTTAACTAGACTGATTTGAAATAAAGAAAATGTAAAATAACCCATTGTTATTGTATAACCCACGCTGCTAGGGGCAACGTGAGTTATATTTTGTATAACAAAATATTGAGTAGTCATTGGAAAATTATTCGTAGATTTCGTAATTTAGGTCAAAGAAACACGTCACATAAATTTAAAGAACGGTCACTATAATAAAATGTATTTCAAAATTCAATGCTACAGTGTGAAAACACAAAATGGAACTATTTCTTATTAATTTACGATTATTTACATTTATTTCAACAAAATTGGATAAACCGTTGTATGCCACTCGTGAGCAAAGAGATATTATCCACTCGAGATAATATCCCACTCGGCTATCGCCTCGTGGGACAAACTTATCCCTCATGGATAATATCTCGTTTTGCTCACTATAGTACCATAAATAACTATTAAATATGTACGGCAGTATAGCTGTTGCATAAAACATTAAAACTACGTGTTTGTAATATTTCAATACTCACTTTACTTAGCACTCAGTCACTCACAATTTATAAACTTGTGTTTTTATTGTTTTAACTTTTTTTTAGTTCACCACAACACATCTCGAAAATCAACGTGTTACTGATACTGAATATCAGACGACAAAAATGGAATTAATACGCGAGCAAACGGCTAAATTTACTAGAATTCTAGTAATATTTTAATATAGGTTAAAATTGACTAGAATATTACTAGCATCTGTTTAATTTACTAGAAATTCCTTGTTGCTTGTGTGAGGAATTATCTTGTATTTAATTTAATTTAACTAGAATTTTACTAGATTTCAGGTAACTACATTAAAAAATATGGCGATGCAAAAATGCATCTGGAATTCAAGTAACTTTTACTATTACTGGAAATCTGGTAATTAAATTTACGTGATTTTCATTTAATTTACTAGATATTCCTTTTTAGAAAATAAAACTTACCATCAAGTATTTTTCTAGTAATTTTTTGTGCTAGATTATCACTAGAATTCCAGTATAATTTAAAATATTACTGGAAATTAACTAGAAAATAGTTCAAATCTGGTTTTGATTGCAATTTCACTAGAAATCGGGCAAATCCATTTTAAAATTTTACTAGAAAATTCATTTTTGTTGATTTTTTACTAGAAATTCACTGGATTTTCACTAGAATTTGCAAAACCAGAAAATATCGATTTAACATCAAAAAATGCTACCCACGGAATAATCATATTCACTAAGTCATCTATAACATTACGTATTACTGACCGTTAAATGACCCCTACACTTAATAAGTGAGAATGTTTTTGTTATAAAATCGACATTTCAGTCCCTGAGGATCACTTTAAACTGTTCTTCTGAGAGCACCCAATAACACGGCATAATTAGATTCACTTAGACATCTCTACAATTATCGTACCTATCTGTAGCTCCATTTTTGCAATCTGTGGAAATATGTATTAAACTTCACACCTTCTTGACGTTTGAGAGTAAATTTTGTTCCCAAATGTAAATGTTTTTTGTACAAACTCTCAGGACATAACAGGACCATGGTATATAGCATTAGCGGATGAGGATCTCAAGTCACTTAAGGAAAAGTTGAAATAGAGCTACGAGCAAGAGTCACCCCACAAGTACATATATACAGGTTTTACACTTCAAATTGATCCTTTTACATTTCAAATTGTATCTCTAGCAAATTATATGTATTTTTTAACCGAATAATTGCGTTCTAATTTTTGTGTGTCTAAGTCTACCCTTTGATGGTCCATGCAAAAGAGAAGAGTATCTAATTTTATTTTTTTACAAAAAAATTTATACAATTGGTGATTATACTTAAAGCTAGGTGGCTATTGTAATAAACTTTGATACAAAATAATTATGAATTTGACCCTAGGTGTCTTTGGTGTTCTAATGTGTTTTAATCGAATTGTAATACCGAATTTATAACTATAGAAGTTGAACTATAGTAGACTCGCGATAACATGAACGACGTATACAATGAACTCCGTGTAACGCGAACAAGTTGTTACTTATTGTGCTACTTGTAATTAAACAAGAGGATAATCTTTCGTTTATATATTTGACGGTATATTATATTTTAATATATGTATTATCAAAGAAAATCACTGTAAACTTGTGAACATCCAAATTTCTTATAAAAAACATTAACCCCGTAAACATGAACAATCTCTTAAACTTGAATTTGCTTAGATTTATTTTGTTCACGTTATAGCAAGTCTACTGTATATCATTAACAGCAGTCAAACAAAGTTAGTCCTATAAACAAAGTTAGCCATATTTCAGAACAGTATCTAAAACTCATTTAAAAATCCCATTTCCACCATCGAAGTCAAATTTCATTAAAATCCGTCAAGAAATAACCAAGTTTCGGCCATATTCCAGAACTGCAACTAAAAATCAATTTAGAATCCCATTTCCAACGCACATATCAAATTTCTGTTTACTGCAAACATATAAATACATAATATGAATTTAAATTTAGCTGGTCAACAATTTAACATAACCCAAGATATTGATACATTATTCAATGCGATGCTATAGCATGAAGACCGTGGTACCAAGACAATGTCAAAGTAATTGAAACCATATTTGTATGGGTGTTAGGTGGAGGAATACAATAGCCCAAATTCTGGATTAAGTACCACTGGTAAATTAGCGGCATTTTCCAACGAACATCGAAGACAATCGTATATATCTTGTATCTACTCACAACTACTCATTCTCAAATGACTAGGGGTACAGCCCGTCCTAGGACGGATTTATATATAATGTTGATGTCAAGCGGCCGCTGTCATAATCACCATTTGACCATTTATGTTTTTTTAGCTAAGTAGGAATAGCTCGATACTAAAACCTTTTAAGGATTATTGTGCTTTAATTAGACCTTAAACCAAAGAGTAAGAGCTTTTAAGGACGATTTTACATGCGTTGGGACATCACACAAAAAACCTTACAGACAGAAAAACAATAAAAAAATCGTGGTGGGCTGTGTCATGAACACGTCCGTAAGTGTTTTGCGTGATAACGTTTATGACATGTTGAGATTAATTATTTTAAATTAAACTAAATTATCTGCCACATATTTTTTATGTACAAATTAGCATCAGAATTACTTCGGTCAGATGGGGCGTTCTCTCGCTATAGTGCGGTCAATCCCTGTAAATCGCTATTTTGTAGATTTAATTTTAATTAAAATTAATGTGTAGATTAATTATTTTAATTTAAAATAAATTAACCACCACTGTTTCTTTATGCAAAAATTGACTTCAGAATTGCTCGGATCGGATGAGCCATTCTCTCACTACAGTTGTTGAAGGATTTAAATCGCGCGAAATCATTAAACAATATTATGTGTGAGGCATGAAGCCTAAGGACCAACCTAAGAAATCATACATTTAAATTAAAGGTAATGCTTACAGTTGATTAGTAATTGCCCACGACCAGGGGAAAACTTTCTTGTCAATTTTCTGAACGTGCGGTGTAGGACGTTATCACGTCAAAAAAATATAAATTGAAAAACAAAACTAAAATGCCTTGACCACAATCGAATCCTGGATTTTAGCCGCTCTAGTCCAAAATATTTCTACTAAGCCATATCAACCTAAGGAAGTTTATTTACTTTTCATTCTTATATTGTTTCAAACATAGCATGCTTTGAAGTTTATGACAGAATTTTTTTTTTACCGAAAAATTCTCATGGCTTACTACAACTCATAATATAAAAGTTTTTAAATAATTTGTTGTAGTGTTTAATCATAAATTGCCTTCGGTAATTCGTAATTACTGTAGTAGGTAACTAAAACGCGGAATGTTTAATTTAAATTAAAATATTTGGTCATTACAACTAAATACTAAAAAAAAAATAATAAAAAAAATAAAAAATAAATAAAATTTGACCAAGGATCGACCCGAAGACCTTTGCTGCTCTAGTCCAATGCATTACCACTACGCCACAAACAATACATTAACTTTTATTTTATTTGCATTGTTAAATTGTTTTATTTTTTCAAAGCGTTCTACAGCCTCGCTAGCTAAATATATTAATGGTGTAGTTGAGAAGTATAGTTACACATAAAATTAACGGCTGAGGGATTTTAGTTTAAAAAATCCAATATAGATGGCTCTATATCAATTTTGATTGTTTCAAATGTCATATTTTAACCCTAATCCAACCAAAGTGTGCTTTTTTGGATCATTTAATAAATGCATAAAAATAAGTTGGTTGGATTGAGGTTAACAAAAATTTGTTTATATTTGTGTGTGTTATTATTATTAATTATTATTAATAGAACAACGTATTTTTTGTCAAAATCTATCAGCTTTATTTACATTGATGTTATATTTTACTACTGTCGCGAAAATTCGCGATCCATTGAACATCTACATAGTGATTATTGGCATTTTTCTAACATGGTTTCAACAGTAAGTTGTGTGTGCGTGATCGTAAATAAACTTTGTTTATCAACATTTTATTTAAAGATACAATAAAAACGTAATAACGATGGATGATAGATAATCCAACATTAATATATACATATATTAATGATGTAGAAATGGATCAAGATTTAAAAGAGTTGCTTCTGATTTTTGTATGATTTTTATATCGTTTGGTATAATCAAAACGGATCACTTATGGAATTGTCAATAAAATTGATATTTGCCTTTTTTGCCGAGAAATTAATGTTCAAATCAAATTTACGCAAATGGCGGGTGATTAGGAGAGTCAGCAGAGACGTAACAACTTCAACAACAACGTCAAGCAACACTAGCTACAGTTAAACAGTACAAATGTGGGCGACCGCAAGTGAACATGATAATGGAAGGAAATCTCGCCCCTCACAAACAGCTTTTCACAAAAAACTTGCGGCACTAATGGGGAACGCTGATTGTGTTGTCCTGTGACTATCAACTTGTCATCGTAAAAATAAAAAAAAATCTAACACTAAATACCGACTGCATAGGTGGGTAAAACCGGGCCGAGTCTATAAAGCTAACGTTCCTTTCCTATCCTGGCGGTCTTGT
Organism: Tipula helvola; assembly: GCA_963556165.1. Taxonomy (NCBI): domain Eukaryota; kingdom Metazoa; phylum Arthropoda; class Insecta; order Diptera; family Tipulidae; genus Tipula; species Tipula helvola. Next base: position 83,339,441 of record OY744482.1, on the reverse strand, counting down.
TAGGTATAAGTAAAGGGTGTATACGGTGGATCCGGAATATCTTGAAAACTATGAAAACTTTGATCCAAAAACAAATTTGGATCAAAATGTGTCTATGGTTTGCTTGTAAAATGTGATTTGATCTGGATGCAGTTATTGTTAATAAAATTCAACAACCAATAAATTAATATGTCTAGGCTAATTTGCTTTTTATGTGAATATGCAATTCAGTTGCATACCAAATCAATACACTATGTAAAAGTATTCAACGGAGTACTTAATATATACAAATTTAAATGTAAACAGCTTAATTGTTGGCAAAAGTTTCATTTATGCATTCTTTTAAAAAACATTTAAAAATCAAGAATCTGATTTTGCAAATAGTAACAAAGATACAAACAACGTTTTGGAAAATTACTTATCGTCTTCTTCTCTTTTGAAAATTTCGTATAATCAATGATTTTACAATATATTATGGAAACAATACATACTTTATTGGAGAAGACACTTTCCGATAATAATCTTTGTCTTTCTGACAAATTTATTAAATATTTGAAAGAAAGTGATGTACTTATTGCTTAAACCTTTTATTATTGCTGATGAAATTTGGAAAGTTATATTCAGCTATACTCCTACAAACATGCAACATATACTGATATACCAAGACAAATTTTACCAATACATATTATGTTAAAAACAAATAAAATTAATAATTTTATAAAATATGAATATTTGTCAAATGGTAACTATTGATCACATTCGAATTCTGAACAGGATAAACTAGTGCTTCCAATATTTCTCTAAATGGACGATTTTGAGCAGGCCGTCATAAAATATGTCGCTTGTATTAAAGTTTAATATGGCCATAAAATCGCTTTTCGATGTTTTAAAATTACTGGAAACAGACGGAATCAAAGTTCAAAACAAATGTGGACCAAAAGTGTTGTATTTTAAATCGGAAGCAAATATTTGCATATATGGGGATGGTGAAATTCAAAATATTTGTTTGCCGATAGAAAAAAAAATCATATTCTAAATACGTCTTTTAAAATTAATTCTCAGCAAATGAAAATCCTGATGCATTACATAATTTTTATGATCGGTGATTTAATTGACATCTTGCTAAACCTATCGATATTTTCATTTAACCGAGACTCGACGAAGAAACTCTCTCGCCGCTTGAATCTTTCGTACAAACACATAATTTAATGTATTAAAATTTGCTTGATGATAAGTTAAAACCATTTTTTTATAATTTGGTGTATTATTTCATTCAACAGTTGTTAGACAGTTAGGGTCACTAAAATATTTATGGTGCTTTCGTTTTGAGGCGGAACAGCAATACCACTAACAATATGCAAGGAACATTACATCTAAAGTTAAAATTCCTCTTACATTAGCGACTAAATCCTCTTACATTTTAGAGGAGCCATCTGTAATATTTGGCAGATTTTTACTGTTACAAACGATTTTAAAATCACTGAAATATTTGAACTTATTATTATTATTTTATTAGAAGATAAACAGCTTATAGCTGTTTGCATTGAATGGGAAAACATTAGGTTTGCTGAACATTTGCAATCAGTTGTAATTGGACATGTTACACTTTAATCTAATAAATAATGGCCTCAAACTATTACGATTAAAATTAAATTGGTAAATAATCTTACGGATAATTTTTAAAGAGTATTGACGATTGTAAAAATAGAGAAAGCGCCTCTCGAGGAAAAAAGTTAAAATGATGCTACTGATAAAATGACACTTATCACAAATGCGACGCAAGAAAATTTAGTAATCCGGTAATATATAACAAATTGCTTTTGTAATCCAAAATTGGAATTATTTACAATTATTAGCAATCTGATAATTAAGAATTGTATTTACAATTTCGAACGTGAAACTATCAGCTAGCTCAGTTTAAAAAATGTCCACTAGGTGGAATCCATGATGCTTCAATCGTCAATAAGTTTCCTTAACTCACAAGTATCAAGAACTTATACAATACAGAAATTTATGAAAATGTATTTTTTAAATTATTTTGGACTTTTATCGTCTTGAACGTTTTTTTTTTCGTTTTATTCTATGCAATCTTTTCTAGGGCGGGGCTCAAGGCACTCCAAACTCTTTCGCAGTTAACTTTTACCGTCCTACTTTGCAGTAGTTGCCAAACCGAGGACGTACGGCTATAGACCCGTTTTGTAAACCACCTGCACATTGCATTGCTTCATGCCAGCCAATAGTGCTGACATGAAAGGTGGGTCGGCCAAAGAATTCTGCACTCTCAACAGGGGGTCATAGTTGTGATCTGGAACGTTACTTTACTTATAATAAACGTTACTTTACTTATTTCAGATAAATTGTAAAATTTAAAAACCTAAATTTAGTTTAATGACCTTTATTCCCATTGGTGATAAGTCTACTTCCAAATGATATATAAATCTTTTATATTTTCAAATTAATAATTTTAAAAATGACGTAATAACGTATTTTTAAGTAACGATCATGACAAAAAACTTAAAACTAACACAAAAGATTATTTAAAAAAATGCAAAACACAAATCTGCTCGACTAAGGAGATATGCAATGCGGAGGAGAAGTTGTTCTGCCGGTCAAATTGTTTACGTATTGATCGATACATAACAGACAGCTGTATTTTTATATTTATCATTACATACTATTACATATTATTTAATTTTTAGTCATTTAATTCTTTAATTGTAATATGTAGTACATTAAATACCAATTAATATATGGTTTCATTTGAATTACATATTTGGTTATAAATTTTGAGTGTACGACAAATATATTTTATTTTCAATTGCTTAAGGATTTTCAATCGGCACGTATCAAAATATTTATTTTTGTGAACGCGGAGTTTGTATTTATAATAAACTTTCTGATAAATAAAATAAATTTTTTAAATATGAAGTTAATATTTTACTGAAAAATTTGGAAGAGAATTTAATCCATTTTCAAACTGATATGAGCCTATGATTATGAAAAAATCAATCTTTTCATCAGGCCATGACTACTGGACTGATTGTACAATAATTTTACATTCTATAATAGAATGTATTGTACACATGTAGTATTAGCGAATTATACTAATACAGTTAAATTCCCTTATAATTCATCTTTTCCACATTTACAACAGTTCTAATCTTGTGTAAGCAAATTATTTTAATTCTCTATTTATTTACTTTAATTTGAAATAATTAATTAATTCGTATAATTTGTTAAAGTAAATAAATTGGGAATTAAAATAATTTGCTTACACAAGATTAGAACTGTTGTAAATGTGGAAAAGATGAATTGTAAGGGAATTTAACTGTATTTGTATATTATCATACTAATTTCAATATTTCCTCTGCCATTTGGTTTGAACCTGCCAACAGATTCCAATTCAAAATCAGTTTACCAACAAACAAGACACGGACATATCTTCAAAAAAGAGCTAAAAAATTTTCATGATTACTAAAGAAAGGAAAAAAATGCACATTCGCTAGAAGAGGTTTTAAAACATTGAATAATAATTCAAATACTCGTATTGTGGTAGTTAAATAAATCGCAGGCACTATATTTTACAAAATATACAATTATAAATTACTGCCGATAATTATTCGATCCAGTTGTATGCCCTTTTTTCACGAAAACACACAGAGCTATATGTCCGATCAAAGCCTACCTATCGACTGTCTGTTATGTCTATATCCGTTACTGAAGTATTCAATCAATGCCTACTTATCTCTTTTTAACTACACTATTAACCCTGATTATTCTCTTTTGTTAATGCGTTTCGCCAAGTGAAAGAGATTTCTCTCGTCATCTTGTACAACTGGACCATTCGACAAGATATTTACGCGATGCCAGCACCAGCAGGGACTTTGCTCACAGGCTACGTGGGTAATATTCATTTCGTGTTGAATAAACTAATTCTCAACCTAAATTCGGCCTTTCCTGACTCAACACTGACCTCAGTGTTCAATATATAATTTATAAATTAATCCTATTCACGACCTCAATGAATACCCCTTCGTCTGCACAACATGCAAACAGGCCTCGTATTGCGACCTCTGCTCGACTTTTTATCCATCCGGATAAGGTAGCCTACCACCCCGCACCACCGCACTTTTTGTCGAACTACATAGACAAGGTAGCCCATCTCTCTACAACCCGGCTATCTTCCCCTTCGGACAAGGTAGCCCAATACCTGACAACTCGGCTTTCAGCCCCTCCGGACAAGGTAGCCTAACACCTGACAACTCGGCTTTTTACCCCTTCGGATAAGGTAGCCTAGCACCCAACAACTTTACTGTTTAATTCTCCAGATAAGGCAGTCTATTACCTATCTAACACTAACTCTTCATCTCATGGGTCATGTACTAAGGTCTTCGACCCATAATGCTCCCAAGAGATGAATTACCATTCAGCGATGAATTTCTTAGGTGATCATAATATGCCCGAATTTCGTACCAGTTTCACATTTAAATAAAAAAGAAATAGCGAGTATATAGCATTTCATAATAGATATTCTGATCTAATCATACTATCATAAAACGAAAGTTCAAAAGTTTAATATGTTCCAATAATTTCAAATTTATTCAATAAAACTGGCATGTCATACCAGAGAGGAAATACAATCACAATATAAATTCAATTTCACTAGAAACATGTACAAAACTCAAACAAGTACACATGGTAATCACACATATTACGGTCTAAAAAGGCCAAAGTATTGAAATCCTGTCAAAAATGACGAAAAACTTGGTTGATCCAAAACCACTTTTCTCGACGTTTTGAAAGTCCCTGAGTCTGAAAATGCAAAAAAAAAAAATGTCCGTCCGTCTGTCTGGATGTCTGGATGGCTGTGTGTCTGGATGTCTGGACCCATGGTATCTCGAGAACGGCTTGTCCGATTTTGAATTTTTTTTCGCCAATCTGTTTCTATGGTCAAGGCGGAGATTTGAAAAGCTGTTGGAGGCTGTACGTCAAGAGGCTGGGGTACCTGCCATACGAATTGACCCAAAATACCTGGTTTTATAAATATTTACGCGATTTTTTTATGTATGCTGGTTTGATTATTATTGAATTAGGCATTGAATTGGGAATTGATTTGAAGGTTAAGTTAGGGGTAAATTTGAGGGTTGAGTTGAAGTTGAGTTGGGGTTGCATTAGGATGTAGCGAGTAGTTAACAAATTTTTTATATGATGGAACTTGCGCTTGCCTATTTATCAACTGATTATTATGAAATTTGACATGTGTGTTGGAAATGGGAATCTAAAATAATTTTTGGATAAAGTTCTGGAATATGGCCAAGTATGATGGAAGTTGCCTATTTTTCAACCGATTAAGATGAAATCCGATACGTGCGTTGAAAATGTGATTCTAAAATGATTTTTGGATGAAGTTCTGGAATATGGCCAAGTATAATGGAACTTGCCCATTTCTCAACCGATTATGATGAAATTCGACATGTGTGTCAGAAACGGGATTCTGAAACGAATTTAGGATGAAGTTCTGGAATATGGCCAAGTATGATGGAACTCGCCCATTTCTCAACCGATTATGATGAAATTCGACATGTGCGTTGAAAATGGGATTCTAAAATGTTGTTTGGATGAAGTACTGTAATAAGGCCAGGTAGGTGGCATTTGCCCATTTCTCAACCGATTTTGATGAAATTCAACAAGTTTGTTGGAAATGGGATTCTAAAATGTTGTTTGGATGAAGTTCTGTAATATGGCCAAGTAGGTGGCACTTGCCCATTTCTCAACCGATTTTGATGAAATTCAACAAGTTTGTTGGAAATGGGATTCTAAAATGTTGTTTGGATGAAGTTCTGTAATATGGCCAAGTAGGTGGCACTTGCCGATTTCTCAACCGATTATTATGAAATTCGACATGTGCGTTGAAAATGGGATTCTAAAATGTTGTTTGGATGAAGTTCTGGAATATGGCCAAGTAGGTGGAACTTGCCCATTTCTCAACCGATTTTAATAAAATTCGACATGTGTTTTGGAAATGGGATTCTAACATGTTTTTTGGATGAAGTTCTGGAATAAGGCCAAGTATGATGAAACTGGCCCATTTCTCAACCGATTTTGATGAAATCCGATATGTGTATTGGAAATGGGATTCTAAAATGGGTTTTGGATGAAATTCTGGAGTAGAATGTAACTTGACAATACCATAATGGGGTATCATCAAATTTGAGATGGGTGTTTGGAATGGAATTCTAAAATAGTTTTTTGATAAAGCTCTGGAATAAGGCCAAGTAGGATGGAACTTAGTTATTCCTTACCCGATTATGATGAATTTGACATGTGCGTTGTAAATGGGATTCTAAAATGATTTTTGGTTAAAGTTCTAGAATATGGGCAGTTACACGGTTAGAAATATCAGTATAATTTTGTATACTACTTTCGGTATAAAGTTCTAAAATACGATTTTTCGTGTTATATTGGATTCCTGTACCCCTGCTACTAACGCTTTTGACCTGTTTGGCTGTTGTTGTATGTATAAGTAAATACATATATGTTAGTTAAAATAGAAATCAGTACTGTCAAAACTGTCACACCAACTTTATAACACAGGTGACAGGTGAATGCAATCCTCATTGAAAAAACCAAAGACCGAAGTTCTGATCACCTCGTGAGGTTTCAGCCCTTTATATTTTTATATTTAAATTGATACTTTAAAAATCGATCTCAATTCAAAAAAAATATTTAGCTCTTATTATTTCAGTCCAATTCAATCTTCATCACTATCATCATCGTGGTCCTCATCGATTTTGAATATTTCATCATCTAATAGTCCCCAACGTTTTATTATATTATCCGCAGCATATACGGAACGGAATGGCTTTTGTGTGATTTGCATTCCTGGAACATCTGTCAGTTCATAACGGTCAGCATTTAAAACTTTATCGATTATATACGGACCTCTAAATCTTTGCATTAATTTCCTTGAACTTCCCGTAGGTGGTGGATCATACCGCACAAGAACTAATTCACCTTCCCTATACTTTCTCGATGTAACATGCGACTCGTTATACGATTTAATTACTTGTTCACTTTTATTCTTGATACATTCAATAACAATTTTTCGTATCTCATCCACAGGTTCATGGTCAACATCATCATCTGGTGAATCCATTAATGCAGCTAGTAATTTATTCCCTAAAACAATACGTGGGTTGAATCCAAATAACACTCGTTGAGGTGTCTCGCCGGTTGTTCTATTAATTGAAGAATTCATAGCCCACTGTACCGAACTTAAATGGGTATCCCAATTTCGTTCATTTTCACCGCTACATAATGTTTTGAGAGCTTCTCCTACCAAACGAAAACATCTCTCTATCTGTCCATTTGCTCTTGGTGTTTTTGCTGCAACTAACGAATGTTTTATTGAATTTGTCGCACAATATTCTTTAAGTGTTTTTCCTACAAAAGCAGCTCCACGATCCGTTACCAATACCTTTGGCATACTTAGATATTGTGATACATCATCTATAGTAGCTATCACTTTCAATACAACAAATTTAGTCAATCGGCAAGCGGGCCATAAAAGTCTGCATGAACTATTTCATATGGTATTGTTGGGCACGGTATATCATGTAGTTGATATCTTGTCTCATCCTTCCCTCTTTTAATATACATACATGGAATACAATGCTCGATATATTTCTTCACAACATTTGTCATCTTAGGGAACCAGAAATCATTTTGAATATGTTGTTTAGTTCTATTCAGCGCAGGATGCCGCAATTTATCATGTGCATATTGTAGTATATAGTTTTCCTATAAATTCGGCCATCTTTTAATTGATAATCTGTTTTTACTTGTCTTTCTATTTTATGTTCCACCTTTTTCCCCTCCAACACCTCTTTAAATTCTTTCAATTTATTATCTTTGAGCTGTAATGCAGCTACTCATTCAGTGTCGTTTGTATTTATTTTACATATATTACGGCTAAGACTATCAATATGGCTCATATCACTTCCCCGTCTATATTTAATATCGAAATCAAATTGTTGGATTGATAACCACCATCTGGCAATTTTCGAATTTAACTCAGTTTGCATTTTAGTGTTAGGTAGTGATTTACAATCAGTATACAAAATGAAGTAGTGCCGTTTTTAAATTTTTGAATGCGTTTTCTTGATCAGATCCCCATTGAAATATACAATCTTTTTTTGTTAATTTTGACAGCGGTTGTGCCATTATCGAAAATGTTGGTATAAATCGTCTGAAATAACTGCATAATCCTAGAAATTGACGGATATTACGAATGCTAGTGGGAGTCGGGAACTTTGCAACAACAGCTACTTTTGTTTCTCCTGGTTTTGCTCAGTTAATATCGATCTCATGACCCAAATAAGTAACTCTTGATGAAAGAAAATGGAATTTTTCGAAGTTCAGTGTAAGTCGCGCATCTTTTAACGCTACAAGAACTTGTTCAAATATTTTTAATGTTTCATCTACAGATGTTCCGGCAATCAGTATGTCGTCTAAGTACCAAATAAGACTTCTTGTTTGATAGGTCGAAGCACTTTATCTATTACACGCATGAATATGAAACCATTATTTGCTAGACCAAACGGACAACGACGATATTGGAAATGGCCAACCGGACAGATGAAGGCTGTATAATGTTTTGATTGTTCGTTTATTTTTATTTGATGATAACTTCACTTCATATCTAGTGAGATGAATACGGATTTTCCACATAGACGATGCAATTCTTCTTCAATCATTGGTGTAGGAAATTGTTCACGATGAATTATTGCATTCAGCATCCGATAGTCAACACAAAAACGAAATCCATCTTATTTCTTTGGTACCATCACGATAGGGCTAGCATATTCGGACGTCGATGGTTCTATTATTTTTGCGTCGAGCAATTCTTTTATTGCACGTTCCATTTCCGGTAACATACCGTACGGGTACGGTACACGATATAGTACTCGACGAATAATGTTATCTTCTTTAATTGTTATTGCCATTTCTTCTATTGGAGTGCACCCGATGTTTAATAGATTGTCGGAGAAACATTCACTATATTTCTCAATCATACTTCTAAGACGTTGTATATCGTGATCCGAAGTGCCTGGCTCCACTTTTAAATCCCTTAGTATAAAAGGATTTCTTTTTGTTACCTTTGCATCTTTTGATCGATTTATGATCCTCAACTGATCTCTCCCGTATATTACCTCAACATCTGGGTTATTAAAATAATTCATATCGATTAATAGTTCTTCTTCTTGTATATAATCGGGGACAATTAGGATTTCAAATTTATTTTCAAAATCATCGATAATAATTTCTTTGGTAGTATTTCCTATAGCGTACCCAATTCCACCTGCATATCCTTTAATCCTTATTTTGTCATCTATCCATTTCCAATTTAATTCTCTCGCTTTAGATTCATTCATAATTGTCGAATCACTTCCCATATCTACGAATGCCGTTAAAGTGGTACCTTCAATTTCTAATTTGGTTTATTGGGACAATTATTTTTGAGATGATTTATGTCGCCACGGGTAAAACATTTTATTTGTGTTTTCTTCGGGCATTTCACCATTAAATGATCATTACTTCCACATATAAAACAATTTTTGCTGATATCATTGTGGTTACGTTTCCTACTCCGACGTTCATCTTGATCCTCGTCCTTTGAATGATTTATTTCAATCATGAGCTGCAATAGAGGCGGTAATGTTGATGGTTTTGCTGCAATAATCACACTCCTGATAGTATACGATGTTATACCTTGAATGATATATTCTTGAATGGCCTTATCATCCAAGTCTATCCGACGAGCCAACCGAACGGTTCGATGGAAATAAGTTTCTACCGATTCGTTTTCCATCTTTTTATTTCGATCTAGATTTCTTAATATTTGTAACCGTTGGTTATGATTAGGGAAATTCTCCTCAATTTGGTGTTTCAAATCTACCCATACTAAGATTTGTGTCTGTGCACCCTCGTACCAAACTTTTGCCGGGCCCCCCAATCGCATGGTTGCGTTGATCATTTGGCGAAGCTGGCTCCATTGATATACCTGTCCGAGATTCTCGTTTCGTTTTATCCATACGGCTGTGGACAATGAATTGTTGTTGTCTGGACAAATAGTAGCACGAGTTTTTCTACTTCGTTTGCTGACAAATGTATTCCTACATTTTCTTGCGGAGAAGGATTGTTGGATGGTGTCGACATATTTTTATTGGATTTACTTCTTTGTCTACCTGACATTATTGTCTGTTTATTGTTCTATTGCACTTTATAATAATATATCACTGAATACTGCGCACAAAATTAAGCCAAAAAAATTAACATGTAATAAGAAAAATGAACGAAAATTATATGTATGAACGCTATTATGAACACACTACGAATAAAGCAAAAAAAACAAAATGAAACAAAGGAAAGATACACAAACTGGGGATTTAAGTAGTCCATACAGTCGCTGTACTGTTGCTTCTTTCTTTCGCTTCTATTGTTTTATGAATTCAAATTCTATATATTTGTCCCCTATTTCCACCATAATGATGTCTCCTTCGCGTATATGTAAATAACTTTTCATATAAATCGACTATAGTAACAATCATATGGGATTCCTATTGGACCACCAGACCACCACTAAAACGTTATACATGTGTTTGTATACATGGATTTATAATTTATTTTATTTTTTTAATAATAAACTTAAATACAAATTTAAATAATATTCATTCTATTCCCTTTTTTTTTGTAAATATATAATATTCCACATACCTTTTTGGCATTTATTCGTCAATAATACACATAAATACTAAACATTTGCAATTAAACTATACCTGTTAGTCGTCGCCCTTTGACTTCTTTTTTACTTTTTATTATTGCGCATTTGATTTTAATAAACAAAATAATTACTTTATTGGGTTACTTTATCCCACTTCTGACATTGTGGTAGTTAAATAAATCGCAGGCACTATATTTTACAAAATATACAATTATCAATTACTGCCGATAATTATTCGATCCAGTTGTATGCCCTTTTTTCACGAAAACACACAGAGCTATATGTCCGATCAAAGCCTACCTATCGACTGTCTGTTATTTCTATATCCGTTACTGAAGTTTTCAATCAATGCCTACTTATCTCTTTTTAACTACACTATTAACCCTGATTATTCTCTTTTGTTAATTCGTTTTGCCAAGTGAAAGAGATTTTGTTTTGTTTGTTTGTTTGTATTTCTCTCGTCATCTTGTAGAACTTGACCATTCGACATGATATTTACGCGATGCCAGCACCAGCAGGGACTTTGCTCACAGGCTACGTGGGTAATATTCATTTCGTGTTGAATAAACTAATTCTCAACCTAACAGTATATTGACATTTTTGTTATAACCTTTAAGACTTTAATTTTAAATACATAAGAAGCTGTTTTAAATTTTCTGCAGTAGTTATAAAAGTTTTGACATACAATATTTTCCTGGAAAATAACATTTTGATAAATGCTGAAAGAAATACTGTTTCCCATTAGACGATCTAATTTCGTATTACAATGTATGTCATAGCTGTACCTATATGCTGCTTAGGGTACATTAGTACAATATTCCCTAAGCTCTTTCAAAAGCTTATTTGCTCTGTACAAATATATTAGCTAAGTCAATTTATTAAATCTTGAAAACACTTAAGGGTATAGCATTTTCAATAATATTTAATCAGTAACTTGTTTGAAGGATCTTTACTTAAATTAAAATTTATTAGAAATTTAGAATTGTGACTTATATTTTGAGTTTGATACGGTGGCCTTACTTACCCATATAACAAAACATATTTCCTTCAGATAAGACAAGATAATAATATAGTTTATCCTATTAATGTTTTATATTTTTAAAACTTACAAGTCAAACTTTCTTGTGTAATGGAAAATTAATTCAAACAACAACACGACAGATTTTAATAAAAAAAAACAATTCAGCGGAAATTATATGTTGTCATTTATGATGGAAAAATTATGTTCGTGACAAAAATAGATTTTTCTTCGTTATATACAGTATGCATATACCTACACAAACATTTTGCTTACAGAATAACTTATCAATTTTCATTTTCCAGGCGTGTAATGAAAAACTGTTTCATGAAAAATAATAATTTTTCCACGAATTTTTATTCGATTTGCATGTTTTGTTGTTGTCTATTCTACAAAAAAATTTTATCAATAACATTTTAAAATTAGATTTATTAAAATATGTTTTGTTGTTGTATATACTATGTATATCACGTTTATCATTTTTTTATGCGAAATAATTCATTACAACTTTTTAATCGGAGGAAGAAAGTTTATCATCGAAATTTGGTTTTTCACTCAATGTGAATGAACTGTTTAGCGAAAATGGTTAATCTCTCTTTTAAGAAAGCAAAAAAAGGATCCACATTTTCAAATACACAATATTATATGATGCATCTTTATTGTCATGATTTATATAAAAAAAAATAAATAAAAAACGTGAATAGTTTCCTTGTTACCAGTCTTGCATATAGAAAAGCAACAGAGAAATGCACAAAATTCCCTTTCGACAGGTAATTTGTTCAATTTTATAGTTATTCTTCTCCATTCGTCTGCTTGTTGTACACAAAACTATATGCATGCATATTATGCTTGTTTTACTTATTATTTTCTTTTCGATAAACATCAATTTTCCACCTCGTTAGACATGCAAGAAACAAAAAAAACAAAAAAAAATGCTTAGTATGGAGAAAACCAAAAAGCTTTAACTCGAGGAGAAATACAAAACTTATTATGATTTATTTTGGGTGCCCATTTTTATACTGTACTTTGTGTTGTGTTTATTTTTTTTTGTACGTGGAGTGTACTACACAAAAGGAAGACTCGTCGCCTATTGTTATTGCGGTGGTGGTGTGTTTGCGTGAAAATTATTATTTCGTTTTTTCCAGTTTTTCCTTTCTTTTATTTTATTTTATTTTATATGTAGGATTAAGTTGAAGAACTTTGTGTCATTGAACAAAATTTATAATGAATAATAGGAAAAAGGTATTGTTTGAATAAGTGCTTATTTGCCGGTTCTCGTTTACGGGTGTCATTGTTTTCTTTGGAATATTTTTTTTATTTTTTTATTAATGGAAGGAGATATCCTTTGTGGACAACACAAGCTTATCTCTATTATATATTGACGTTCGAGTTCATATACACATGTTTTATACGTCGTGTCGTATGCTTTTTGTCTACTAAATTATTCCATGGTCAATATTTTTAATTTAATTAAGTGTCTGACATGCATTGTGTAGGTACACTGAATTGAACAGTGAATTAAACAAGAAACAATTTTAATAAATAAATAAAAGGAATGAACGTTAGCAATTTAATTAAAGGTGAAAATTATTTTCTTACTTAAATAATTCAATAAAAAATAATTTTATTGCATGTTGTCAGACCATTTCCATGACTTCAGCATTATGTATATGTATGTTTTATATTTGTTGTTGTCGAAAAGAAATGGAAACAAATTTTAATTAATTTTGATCAAATTAAAATTATTTATTTATAGTTTTGTTCGTGTACAGTACATAAAGTTACATAGGTCAAGTCATGTAATTCGTTCACTAAATTGGGGAAAATTGTTTTGTTGCTCTCTATTACTACAGAGGTGGTTTATATATTTAGGTATATCTATATGTATTCACATATATCGTAAATATAGTTTAATGTTGAAAGGTGAAAATTAATGAAGTAAAAATTGTATTCTGGAAGAATAAAAAAAAAGGATTGATTTTTCAACTCTCCCGAGTGATTTAAATAAAGTAGAATGTTTTCAGCTTGCAAATCATTAATCATTCCGAGTTGGGAGATTTTACATTTGTTTTTCTAGCTAAATATACATACTCTATATATCTAGACATAAAATCTTTACTACTGTGAGTCAGTAGTAGATGAATTACATAATTTGATGACTATAATTTTATATACCGACCAATAGTAAATCAGGTCATTTTTCTTCCACAAAAGCTATAGCATAGCCAACTACTATTGTACAATATTATGGCAGCATAGATAAATTTTCGAGATGAACATTTTTTTTATGATCAAATCCCGGTGGAGATTTGTTTTATTTTATTATGATTTTTACTGTACTTTTATTATCACAGTACAGATAATGCGACATAAATTTTTATTCGGTGGTCTCGTATTATCAGTTCAAAAGATGCTATATTTAAGACTTTAAATAAATAGATGACTAAATAGAGAATTGAGGGGATTTTGTATCTCATAAATAACTAGATTAGTATATCTAATAAAATAGCTGAAAAGTTTACTGTCAGGTGAAGCGGCATCTCTTGGGATATACTATGAAGCACGGGATAAATTATGTAACAGGTACAATAAAATAAATCCCATTATCACTTCGTTTCAGCCATTTTCTGAGCAGAAGTCATGTGTACAAGCCAACGGAAATTATTTGCTTCACCTCACTGAGGCGTTAGACGAAATAATACGTGGACACCGCGGACTAAATTTGCGAAATTGAATCCGTTGGCAAATATTTAGCTACATTCGAAGATTTGCTGGAATTCTGAAATGAATGATATGATGCACATGAAATGCACGTGTAACTGTACACATTTCAGTACATACTGTTTCTAAACGATATTCCTGCCAGAACACTGCATTATTTATACGGGCGAGGATCATTTATTCACCAGTGGAGAAAGTGAAACTTATTTAGTAATATATGCTCACTTAATTTATTTATTGAATCGATGAATAAAAATTCAAATCTTTTAATATTTACTGCACAAAGTTTGTATATAGCAAATATTTTTTTAATTTTACGAAAGATTGAATTTATTTAGGTTCACAAAATAATAAATTACAAAGATTTATTAGTATTACATACATTTATTTTACCCTTTTTAAATTGTGTGTCCAATGGCTTGGCAAAAGGTGAATGAAGTGGTGAAAAATGAACGAGCAAGAGTCCAAAAACTTCAAATGTTCGATTCATTAAATGCCTCCTCATCTAACTCAGCTCCATCTCTTAACATATATGCATATACATATAAGTTAACACAACTAGAATTGCAACTCAGCATAAATTGCAAACACGCGCATCACCTAAAGACGCTAAATCAGCTTAAAAGGAAAACACATGTAAGAACACGCGCAAACATGTTCTAGTTATTTGAGAATATTATAATTTACTTATTAAGCAATTTTTTATGTATAAAATGTTAACATATTTTGAGTTTTAGTTTAGTTTTAGTTTGAAATGTAAAAGATAAACATAAATTGATAAAATAAATTCATTTTTTTAATAAATCTTCGAGCAAAACTCTTAACTGGCGCCGAAACAGGGACCTGGCGTTAAAATATTAATAAAATAATAAAAAGTGCAAGTAACAAAAAAGTGAAAAAAATTAGTGAAGATCATTAGATCAGTAAACTCCTGCTGAAAAGTATCTAAAACTAAAGAGCGACAAGTTTTGGTTAAAAATAGAAGTTATATCCACGAGAACATAATCAATTTTTTATACCAAAATATTTAAAGGCTATACACATAAGAACATAGCTAAAGCCGTTCCACTGAAGTAGTGAAACTAAATAAACCGTGATAAAGTTTGTACCATTAGTAGGCGGGTTACAAATATCAACGCAACATTACCAAACGGGGGAAATACAGCATATCCGTTATTTAGAAGACACACGTACGGGTTCCGAGTGTACGATAACCGGCTGTGCACTATAAAAATCTTTGTGGCAAAACTAATCCACAAATAAGCCATGAAAAGCTTCTTAATTTTAATGTAAGTAAAAAATTAATAACAAAGTAAAAAAATAATAATAAAAAGTGATTATAATAATAACGAGAATTTTAATAATAAAAAGTGATTATAATAACAATAATAATAGTAACTAAGTATTTTTTCATAACAAGTATTAATTAATAAAAATTACAAAATACTAAATTAATAGTAAAAAGTGAGTATAATAACAAATAATAATAAAAGTTCATATTGTTTAATTATAAAAAAGTGATCGTAGTAACCAACAGTAATAATAAAAACAAAATTTAAAATAATAATAAAATATAATAATAAAAATAATTTAAATATAATAATAAGTGAAACATCATAATGACGACACCAGTTGAACAAAAATTAGATCAAATCCAAGCTGCATTAACAAAAATAACCGGAGCCCTAAATGCTCAAATTGAGTTCACAAAACAAATCGAGCGGAGACTCGAGGTACTGGAGAAACCTATAAATCCAGCTGCAGCAACAATATTCGCAACCCCACAAAATGAACAAGATCTTAAGGACATAAGTAAGCTACCTGACTGCGTGAAGGAACTGCAACAGTTCGACGGAATATACGGGGACGACACTCTAAAAAAACTTGGAGCAATTATCGACCGGAAAAATAACATTTTGACCATAACCCCAAATATTATAATTCCACTCAAGGAAAAACACTCAGTTCAAGTAAACAACATTGAAATTCGGGATAGTCACTTATCTACAGAAGCCAGAAAAAAAACTCCAAGAAATTGTGGCAAAATTCAAAACACTATTTAACCCAGTCAACGATACTGAAACAATTGAAACTAACATAAAAGCAGAAATAAAAACAACAACAGACGAACCAATTTACACGAAATCCTGTCCTTATCCAGTCAGTATGAGGCAAGAAGTGGAGAAGCAAATAGACCAATTTCTAAAGGATAGAATCATAAGGCCGTCTAAAAGCCCATACAATTCACCAATTTGGGTAGTCGAAAAAAAGCTGGATGCATCTGGCATCAAAAAATATAGGATAGTCATCGATTTCAAAAGAATAAACGCGGTCACAGTATCAGATACATATCCAATACCGGATATATCAAACACGTTGGCAAATCTTGGAAAATCAAAATTTTTTACGACCATTGACCTTACATCAGGATTTCACCAAATCAGGATGAAAGAAAAGGATATTCCGAAAACATCTTTTTCCACTATGAATGGAAAATATGAATTTTTAAGACTACCTTTCGGACTAAAAAATACGCCAGCTATATTCCAAAGAATGATAGACGACGTATTGAAAGAATTCATCGGAATCATCTGCTATGTTTATATCGACGACATCATCATATTCGGAGGGAAAACCGAAGAAGAACATCTTATCAATGTCAAAAGAATATTCTCGAAACTTTAAAAAGCTAACCTACGTGTCAACCTCGACAAAACGGAATTCATGAAAACAGAAACAGAATTCCTGGGATACATCATAACAAACCAAGGAATCAGGCCAGATTTAAAGAAGGTCGCGGCTATACGGAACCTAAAGAGCCCAGATAATTTAAAAGAGTTAAAATCATTCCTTGGACTCGCATCATATTATCGACGTTTTATTAGAGACTTCGCGAAAATCGCCAAGCGATTAACCAACCTCACAAGAGGCGAAAACGCGCAAATTAAGGCAACACAATCAAAAAAAGTGAAAATCAGCTTAACAGGAAAGGAACTCCAAGCATTCCGTCAGATCAAAGAAGTGTTAGCATCCACTGAAATACTAATCTTTCCAGACTTCGATAAACCTTTTATACTTACTACCGATGCCTCTGATTATGCAATTGGTGCCGTATTATCACAGGGTGACATTGGAAAAGATAGACCAATCACATATATATCCAGATCGTTAAATAAAACTGAGGAAAACTATGCGGTCAACGAGAAAGAGATGCTAGTCATCATTTGGGCATTAGATAACTTACGAAGTTACCTGTATGGAGCGAAAAAAATTAAAATCCTCACGGACCATTAGCCTCTCACATTTGCCCTAAGTACAAAAAATAATAACACAAAATTAAAAAGATGGAAGGCCCGATTGGAAGAGTACAATTATGAACTCATATACAAACCTGGATGTACTAACAAAGTAGCTGATGCCTTGTCAAGATTAGAACTAGAGGTCAACACCCTATCATCAACCTCCACGATACACAGCGCTGAAGAAGACAGTACAGACCTAATCCAGTACTGCGAAGCACCTATAAACGTCTTCAGAAACCAACTGATAATCAAGACAGGTAAAGATATTGATTGTCATGAAGAACCACATCCTACTTATCATAGGCATTATATCAGCCTATCGGAAATAAATAAAGACACTCTAACAAAAATTGAGCAAAACTCTTAACTATGTATACTAAATTCAATTGGTTTGAATAACTAAAACTTGAAATTATGATCGATTCAATAATAGAGGTAAGTACATATTAAAAATTAAAGTTAAGTACAATTTCTCTGTTCCAATCATCGTAAATAATATCTAATTTATTTTAATTTCAGGTATTTATCTAATTCAACATACTCCCGCCATTAAGGTTTCCTTACTAGACGTTTTACCAGCTCATTTATATGACACTCAAATATGTTTTTCTGTATTTTGATGTTCACTATATCCAGAAAAGACTATCATCTCCTAGATATACTGACGCAAGCAATTCTATTTTCACGCTAATCTAAGTACTTTCAACATAATTGCATGTAATGTATAGTCTTTCTTGTACTAAAAAACACTATATACATGGAAACTTCTTTAAAGTCACTATTCAAGAGACCCAAAAAAGTTGCTTAATCTATGGAGGTGGCTAGTTTAAAGAATAAAATAATCTAATAATTTGAAAATTCAAAGTCAGGCTAAAAAGAAAACTTTTCTTCAATTGTAACAAAAAAGTATACGTAATATTTCAGAGACTGAGAAGATAGAGAAGTTGCTACTTTTAGAACTTTTAAAGTATTTCTCAATAAATGCTCTTCCCTGATAATTACCATAGTATGCATTTACATATTTAATTTTATCCGCCTCTAAAACACACCTGCTAAGTACGTATATATATCCTGGTTTCGGACTCAAACAAACAAATTCAGAAATTTTCTCGTCGTTCAATTCCATTTATAAATTTAAGGAGAGGAATTCAAGGTCGGACGGCAATTTATGAATTCAATAATCTTGCCCCTTGGTCCAGAATGCTCAAAAGATATTGGATTTGCGGAATTCAAAGAATTTATTGAAATTAAAAATTATAAAAATTAAAGAATTTTTAAAAATACTAAAATTTGTAGAACCTATAGGATTTATTGAATTTTTAAAATAAGTCAAATTTGAGTTTGTAAAATTTATAAAACTGAAAGACCTCAACAATTTATAGAACCGTCAATGAGTTTATAAAATTTAAAGAATTTATAAAATTGGGTTTGTATTTGTATAATTTATAGAACTGACAGAATTGAAACAATTTTTAGAACCTATACAATTTATAGAATTTGTGGAGTTTATGTAATTTATAGAATTGATTTAGTTCGAAAAATTCATAAAATTTATAGAATTTATAGAATTGATAAACATATTAGAAATTATAATATTTATAGACCCCGTAGGATTTAGAGAATTTATAGAATTTTTTAGATTTTTAAAGTTTAACAAATTTACAGAATTTATAAAAACTAAAGAATTTATGAGATTTGTAGAATTTAAAACATTTACCGAATTTTTGAACTTTTTTCATAGAATTTATTTAATTTATAAAATTTATAAAACTTATTAAATTTATAGAATTGTTAAAGTTTCTAGATTTATCGAGTGAAATTTGAATTTATAGAATTTATAAATTAATTTATAAATAGACGCAATTTATAAATTTTATAGCAAAATCCTCAACATATTATACTTATCAAATTAATAGTATCTATAGGATTTATAGAATTTACAAAATTTATAAAATTTAAGAAACTTATTGGAATTTTAGACTTTACAGAATTTGTAGAACTTACTGAATTAATAATTTTAAAGCATTTTTATAATTACTGCAAATTCTATAAACATTATAAATTCTATAAATTTTTTAATTTTAAAAATTGTGTACATCCTAATCGTACCTGCGATTTAGTATCGTTCATACATACATGTGACCATTAATTATAAACTTATTTAATATTTTAAACGAAATAAAAAAAAATTGTTGGTTTTTTGTAAAATTTTGATGTTTAATTTTTAAACAGATATTATTTAAAAAAAAAATCAATTCCGGAATTGATTCCAGAATTCCGGAATGAAAAATATTCAAATTCGAAAATTCCGGAATTACTTTATTGCCAAAATTTGGATGCCTTTCAATAGAACAGGTTCTCTAATTTTAAAATTGTCGCTGTTTTGCTGCCCTTTGTTTCGTTGTTGGAGATTATTAAAGCATTCAACATCATCAATCATCGGTTGACATTGGACGAGAATCTAAAAATGCTTCCGTTGGGAAATGTATTTTACCGGCTTCTCTAACTATGTATTTCTACAGATTTAACGGGTGTTTCAAACAATCCGCTGAAATGAGGCATAACTGGACGATTGAAATGCCAAGTTGTATCGTTTTGCGACAAGACTCTGCTACGTCTCCTAAAAACTCGGAATTCCTCACCAGTTTACCAATTCCCTCTAATTTTATTACTGCTTTGTTTGCTAAGTTCTTTAATTTATGTACATATTCAGCTCCAACAAAATTTGTGCCGTTATCACTGTAGATCTATTTGGGAATTTCTCTTCTTGTGATGAACGATCTGAGAGTTGTTAGAAACGCTTCTGATGTTCAGTCTCACACTAACCCTATTACCTCCCCTTCCCCCTCCGTTACTTTACGCAGAGTCAATACAAATGTACCGACTCTCAAAAATAAGAATCTCTTTGAGTTCAATTATGTTGGTATTTCAGTTTCCTACTGAAAAGTAAGGTCTACTCATCAGGTAGCTACGACCAAACTACAAAAATACAATTCCCGCTTAATACCTTAAGTATCAAGCAGAACGTACTGACTTAGCGAATTATATTCCCAAAAATCAAAAAACCCAAGGAAGAATTTCATGTATGTGTGTATTTATGCCAATACGAATGATTCTCGTTATCTTCGTGTAGCAGGCAAAGTTATTTATCATACAGGTGTAATGCTATCGACAGCAGAATCTTTCCTATTCAAACCAATTTTAAGTATAGTTGTGTGGTTTTTCTTCGAAATTCTTCAGTAGTAGTTGTTGGTTTTATTTGTAACGGCCAATCTAATTCCGGCAAGCGTAGCCATTTCGGTCCTTTCCACCACAGATATTCATCGAGTTATCTCGTCGGTGACCGTACTAAAACTATTGTAGAATCTGTCCAAATAAATAAATCATAATTAGTATAACCCATGAATTTTGACACCATTGATATTAATTTTGCGAGTAATTGCGCTGCGCACAATTCCAGTATGGGAATAGATATTTTCTTGAGTGGCGCTAATTTTGTTTTGCAGATTATTAAGTTTACTTGGCTAACATAATGGATGGTCAATAATTGGTCAATAAATGACTGCTGAGTAAGCTTGTTCATTAGCGTCCGCAAAACCATGAAATTCTGCTAAGCCAGTAGAAGAGATATATAACGTGGAATTGTAAAATTCTCAAATATAGATCTACCTCTACTGGATCATGTGAAATGTCATGTCATTGGCTACGTATTTTCTCAAAGAAAACCCAGCAGATAATAGTATAGTGCGGTTATCCAAGTTTTAATAGCTCATGCACAGTTTCCGCTATTTTCCGCTATTATTGGTTCTGTAACTCGTACATCATATCCAAGCTGATTCAAATATATCAAGGGTAAATAAGGCGCTGAAGCAGTCAGTTAAGTGACTGTAGTCAACTCATAATGTCGAATATTTTCATTTTGATGTTCCTCCCCACACAATCCGCTGATAGTTTCTATCTTCCCTTGCTACAAAAATCTACCTATACATTTTTCCGATGTCAGCGGTTTTTCCATTCCAATGTGATTGGAATGCCAACAATATCTCCCACAGTGTTGACTGGATTGTAACCCATCATAGACGACACGTACGTAGGATGTTGAACTGCTCTTCTTTATCACAGCGGTATGTGGCAATGTCTTACAGGCATATATCGTAAACTTTCGTACTTCTTAAGAAATTTGCAATATTCCGTATTTAATTTTTGGTTGGACCAAAATCTTCTCTCCATAGTCATTAGCCGCTTAATTGCACAATTTAACGACTCTCCCATCACTGCGTCCTAAGTATCTCTGGTAACATTGTTCTGGGGTGTATTGTCATTGAGATTAAGTTTTGCCACTATCATTTCATCTTGATATTACCTTGCCACTTTTCTAACTTTTCCAACAGCATTTAGCTGAGCCAAACGTCCTTCTTTTCTGCATTTGTGTCCAAGGCAAAGCACTTGTGTTCAGCGAACAAACGTAAAATTTCTGGGATCGGCCTTGAAATGATGCAAAAAACTTGTTCTTAATAGCTGGCTTACAAAGACTATTTCAATCTTTACAAAATGTTTGTAATCTTTTCGGTTTTCTTTGGTAATTTCCAAATTTGACTGACGAACAAATTGTAGCTGCAGTAAACCGTTTAAATTTAAAATACACGAGTGAGTTATCAAACGAGATATAGATGACGTAAAATTCCTTAAAAAAATGTATGAGGGTAATTTCAATGCAGATCTGACACCAACTAATTTATTAAAAAATATTCTCAGTAACAACTTAGCTGGTTTATTTCAGAATCATATCGTTGTCTTAAGAATATTTCAGCATAGCATTAAGATGAATTCTTGTGATATACACTTAAGATTGTTTTATTTTATTTTTTTCGGGACCCAATTTAAAAATTTGGCCCAGCTCCCCTGCTGGCTCTGAAAGGCCCTGGATATCAGATATGTATGTTTAATGAATACAAAACTCATACGATCCTTGAATCTAGGAAATTGTTTGAAATTACCTAAAAATGATGGAATATTAATTTTGGGGAAGTTTAATATTTGGGTGAAGCTTGTATGATATAATTCTTCGACCAGGTCCTTTTGATGTTCTGTCAATTTACCGATGGAATAATTTAACTGATTGCTACGTTTGCTTTTGATATTAAAATAACCTCGCTCACATTCTCTTAACTCAGAATGTGAACTATGTGCGTTAATGGCGTCATCAAGGACAGAAAAGCTGTTAAATATTTTCTCATGATGATTTAAGTCGACAACACTAATTGTATCAGCTGCCATTGCTCCGAGTGAACGTTCCATTCTTGTTAAGGCAGCCTTTGCCAACCCAAGCCGACGTCGTGTTCGATGCCTCGTGCAAAAACAGTACGCAGGTGTCTTTCAATAATATTCTCTAAATTGGGCCAAGCATTCAGACAGACCTTTCCACAGCAAATCGGTGCAACTTCTGACTATGTCAATTTTCATTTAATATTTTGGCGTAACAATCACTAAAAAGTTGACAGATAATTTCCAGTCATTGTACCTCCGAAGGCTACTCATACAATTAACAATGATTTTTACACGGTGTGATAGCGTTGCGGAAGCCAAGCTACTCAAAGAACGGCTTGAAAAGACTTTTAGTTCCGCAACGGATTTAATTTACATAAATGAAAATCTAACGCAAACGAATTTTTGAACTCATTTCCACCCTACGATATCCAAAACATTCCAAAATTGATTGAAGACGAACACATCAAATAAAACGTTGGGAATAATCTGGAACGTCGAAACGGATGCATTTCCCTTCAAGATGCACCAGATCGATGACAAAATAAAATGGATAAAGAAGAGAATATTGTCAACTGCATACAAAGTGTACGGTTTGCACCAACAATAATATTATTCAAAATATTAATGCAGAAAATTTGGCTTCATAAAATCGAATGAGATTCCAGTTTACCAAACAGTATTACAGAATTATGGCATAGTTTTTACCGATCGTTACAAGAATTGGAGTCAATTAAAATTTCGCGGCTACTGGTGATACATGCATTTGGCAGTGTCATTTATTTATGCCCAATCAACGAGAATGGCGAAGTTAACACCAACATTTAATACGCGAAAAGTAGAGTTGCTCCGAGCAAACAAAAATCACTACCTCGATTGAAATTTTGTGGGGCAGTTCTATCAGAATTTTAGAAGCAGTTTCAAACAAAATTACGTAATAATTTGCAACGCTCAGTAACGAGTATATAAAGAAATGTCAATATTTACGAAGAATTCATCACCCCCTACAAAATATCATTTATCATCACTAAACCGATTTGTGGATACAAATGGATTGCTACGAGTAGGAGGAGCATAAAATTGTATGCGGCGTCTGTGATGAAACTCTGCGTAAAATTCTTCATTATAAGAACCCGCTACAGATTTACTAAAACTGAACACAAAATGTTCGATATACCTGTATAGGCGCCCATTCTCTCGGTTTAGATTACGCTGGACCACTTTACATTAATATTAGCGGAAATATGTTTCTGCGGAAAGGCATATGTGGCGATCTTTGTGTACTTCTTATAGCGAATGGTTACATGGAGTTTTTAAATCTAACTATATTCAATTATCAGTTTTCCTATTTTTGTAAGTCAGTGTCATCTAGTATGTTCATTACTTAGTGGGAAAAAGGCTAAACGCCGAATGTCGTAAGGCCGAATATAGAAAAGCCGAATGTCGAAAGGCTGAATGTCGAAAGTTCTAATGTGCCGAAGGGCCGGATGTTGAGTCCTAGTCGACAATATTCTGCGGAAAAAATTTCAGAAGGATTGCATGCGATTTAAAAATATTTTATTCGGAAGGGGAAATTTGTTTACGAAATAGACAATGTACCATATGCCTTTTTGAAATATGCAATACTGAGATATCCCTTAATCTCATATTCCTTAATGAAATACCCGCGAATCGCTAATTTCGAGCGATTTATAATGATTGAACCATTGTAGAGATAAAGAGAGAGAGAGAGAGAGAGAGAGAGAGAGAGAGAGAGAGAGAGAGAGAGAGAGAGAGAGAGAGAGCGGCTCATCTGATCCGAGTAATCCTAGTGTTGATTTTACGTAAAGAAACAGTGGCGCGTTTTAAGACTAAATATTAATTCTCCACATAAATTTTAATTAAGATTACAAACTACAAAATAGCGATTTTCATTGCTGGAGGCCACAATGCTGGATGCCTATCTGTACGTAACTATACAAATACTGGAAAGCTTAAAAACAAAATTCTTGATAAATCTCTAATTCGGTAACAAGATGCAGCAAAATCCATTGCAAATTCTAAGAAATGAGTAACACGAGTACTCTCGAAAAGCTTCTGTAATCTTCTGGAATGAGAATACTAGAATAATCTCGATATTAAGAGAATACTAGAATAATCTCATAATTCGACTAACTTCGATCTTAAGCTAAGCTACCCAATGCTGTTTAAATCCGCAAATCTATCTAAACTCAAAAATCTTGAGTCTCGGAAATCTCTTCGCTGTAA
Source organism: Tipula helvola (assembly GCA_963556165.1). NCBI lineage: Eukaryota > Metazoa > Arthropoda > Insecta > Diptera > Tipulidae > Tipula > Tipula helvola. The sequence continues at coordinate 83,314,126 of OY744482.1, read as the reverse complement.
GATAATTTATTTAAGTGCTACTCGTAATTCGGTTTTAAGCTCAACTCGAATAATATCAAAAATCTGGAATAATATCGAGGTCTATAAAATTTTGAATAATAAACTAAAAACTCTCGGAAAGGCCCAGAAAATACCGAAAATCCTGACACATGAAACGTCAGAAAAATGGAACATCCCGAAAATCTCGAATAAATTTAGATTCTTAGAATAATCTTGCAAATCTCAAAGCTAAATAATTCAAAAGAAGAAACTGTTTCTCGCAAAAATAACTAGAACACCTCTCGACTCGAATAATCTCGAACATGTTGAGTAATATTGATAATTTTGAATAAGTTACTTAACCAGCAATTCACCCAGATATCTAGATTATTCTAAAAATTTCAAAACCTCGAATTAACTCGGACTACAACGTAATCTTGAAAAATCTGGAAAAATCTATAAAATCTCGAATAATATCTAAAAGCCAAATAAACCTCGAGTAAGCTTGAAAGCATACTCGGTAAAAATCGAAAATCGGTTAATATCGGAAGGATTAAAAAGTTTTAATTAATCGGTTAACCTTAATCTGTTTTAATTTCCCTCCCAGTAACATTCCCAACAGCTATGCGGTGTGGTTTAATTTGTTGACAGACAGTTTTTTATTAAAGCGTTCCAGATCAAATTGTAAATATTAAAAATTAATAAAGAAATCAGTCGATTTATTCCATGCGTAATAATTTAGGTCAGAAGCCGCTACTGGAAACTGTCTCCAGCCACCTTATCACTATTAGGAAGTTTCTGAGTATTTACTGGTGAGTTGTATGATTTTTAAACTCGTTTGAAAAAAAAAATTCGACATTGGGAAGAACTCCCTGTTAGCTGAAGCGAAAGGACTTGGCAAAATATGGGTGGAGCAAAAGGAAGGTGGTTCAGCCTAGTATAAGCCCTATGATCCTAAATGAAGAAAAACAAATGAAACATAGGCACTTGGGGAGTGAAGCCAATTTATTCGGATTTTACAGGTTTTTGTACAATACAGCGATTTATCCTCTGATCCTTTTCTAAAATAATTCTCTAGCCTGTAAATATAGTTCATGTTCCTTTGTTGTGTTTGGAAATGGTGGGGTTCCATTAAACAAATGTCTAAGTTTCTCCTCCAGAGCCCTCATATTTTTTACCAATTTACAAAAATTAAATCGCTTATTTCATATAATTTCTTAATAAATTCTCGAAACCATAAAATTTCAATTAATGCGAAACTGAAAGTGACAATAAAGTTTTGTTTTACCTTTTCTATTTTCAAAATTGCTCAATTTTAATTAATTGACAAAAACAGGACAAACTGAACGGTTGGCAAGTCTATCTACATGTAGAATATGATATAGGGGATAGACATTTATTTATTCTAATGATGCCGAATGTCTAATGACCGAATAGGATGAAAGACCGAATATGGCGAAGACCGAATGTTTAAAGGCCGAATGGATTGAAGAGCCAAATGTCGAAAGACCGAATGGGTCGAATTGTATTGCTCATATCGCTTCTATTGATAGTTCTACCACAAATGTTCAAGTTATTTTGTGGTCGGCTTAATTCGTTGAGTTAGTACGGTATCGAAGAATGTATTGGAGCGAATTGCAGATTTAATGCTTCGTAAATGCTTAATCAACCTTGTAGGCATAGATCAAAGGAATTGTATCGCTGCTTTCGCTTGTACTGATAGATGTAACACAAAATGTTCCAAGTTGTGAAAAGGTGTAACAATACCTGTAAAATTACATTTTTTTCTATGTTTTAAAGGGATCACTACATTTGCCTGAACAAAACAATGCAGAAATTTTAAAATCCAGAATAATTAAAAAGTAAAAATTCAGAAAAAAAAAATTTAGAAATTATCAGAGAAGCAATCCAGCAAAAATATTGGGTTGGCATCGATATCCAAAATAAAATAATTGTGTTATTCACATATTTAAATAAAAAACTTTCCAAACGCGTAGCATTGGAGCTTCGTACAAGGGTGACATGAAATTATGTAGTTTCCTTTTGTTTTCATATTGTAGTTAACAATCATTTAATGGGGGTCTCCTTTTTCGAAGGGGCAGTTTACTTTGTATTTTTCGGTATACAAGAACGTAATAAAGTACAGTCACTATTTTAATACAATCGCTTGATTGTTTTCTTCTGCATATTTTTCGTATTTGTATCATATTATCCCTCTTGATCATGTCACACACATTTACCAATACTATTGCCTTCCGGTCATTCTCAACTCAATCCTCATTTTGCGACCAAAATCGCGGTCCAGGTAATAATTTACCAACTTATAAGATCCAAAAATTTTATTTTATTTGTTTTTCTTTAGGTAAGATAATCTGATGTTCAACCAAATAAGGTGTCTGCAATATGCACCTAATAGAGCACAAAGCTAAAATATAGAAGAAGAAGCATAGTTAATAGCCACACTAGAGTATCATACGGAATAGCTCTTCCTGCTTTTGACGTTACATTTACTCGTAGTTTACGTACGTTAAGATAAATAATTATGTATAAGAAATTAGTGACTGAAGCACGTTCGACCCGGACGACAGTCAGCTTAAATACTACTTTGTCATAAATGTATATATACCTATAGCGAATTATATAATTTTCAAAATAAAACAAAATACAAAAATTATGCAACAAACAGCCTAATTAGCTTTTATAATAAACTTTATTTAAACAATAAAACTAGAATACACATTAGAATGATCCTTACTTTGGCATTATTACTATATTTTTTTATATTTTTGGAAAAATTTTCCGTTCTTGTTTATATAAACTTGTTGTTGCTGCTTTTCTCTTTACATACATTAACTACAAACAAGTATTTAGCTGAAAGGTTTAGTTTTATGTATGTTTTAGAAAACTATTCGTTATTTGTTATTTTCTTTTATATACTTTGTTGCTGTATTTTGTTTAGCTTTAAATTATTTTCATTATAATATTATAATTATATTTACATAAATATAAATATTGTAAAATATATTTTTTGTTAGTTTTAGTTTTTAAATAAACGAATATGTTACAGAAATATTATAACTCCATAGAATAAATATGAAGTAATTAGATATGCAAAATTAAGGATATGAAAATGAGAAATAAATTTGGTTTTGTTTGATGTTTAGATAATGTATGTAGGCACGTCAAATCCTCAATGACCAACATTAGACGTGAAACCACTTTAATGCGTTAAAAATCGTTATCTACTTAAAAAACGATTAAAGCTCACCAATAACACCATACAGAAAAAAAACGATAAAGACAAACCGTCATATAAACATTTCATATTACAATCTCACGTTTTTTGTTTATCATCAATAATAAACATAAAATCGATAACAGTCATGCACAAGCTTTAAGTAAATGGAAGTTTTCGTTTGGTAGAGCACTGCACCACAAGCAAAAAACAAAAATTTAATTTCAACTCACAAACGAGCAACAAATCATAGAAAAATCAAAATCTAATGTTTTCTATTGAAATAGATATTTTACATGATTTTCCCAGATTTTCGTTAGATAAAAGATATGAGAGAGTAAAGAAAAAAAAAGAAACTTTTCCGAAAATAACAAAAACGGGAAAAATAAAATTAAAAGCTTCAATAGAACTGAAAAATGTTTTAAAATTGATCGTCTTTCGTATCATCCATTATTTTCCCCCGAATTCAAGTTATTTTTTGATTCTATATATATATGGTTATATCCTTTTTGAAGCAAAACTGTATGAATAGTGCATATACATACTCGTACATATCTGAAAGATAAATTTTTGAGATAAGTATAACAGACAAAAAATGTAATAAAACGAACAAAAATACTTACAATTTTTTTTTTTTTTTTTTACCCATACATTTAAACAATACAATTGAGTACAACGAATTTTCTTTTTGCATTTTGCTGGTTTTTTTTTTTTGCTTTATTTATTTGTTATTTAAGGAGAGACGAGAAAATAAAGAAAACGTTTTCGTTCCGTACACAAAACGTCATATGTACGTGAAAACGTGGTAAAATTAAAATCGAGCAAAAAAAAAAAAAATGCTTTGAATGGAAAATGTACAAAATGAAATTACGTGAGCTTTTGAGTCGGTATACTATAATTTCTAACATTGGTGTACGTATATAAATACGCTATCAATTTAATTGGGTTTCGATAAAAATCAGGAATAGTTAAATGAATGAAAATTGCATTGTATCCAAATGTGAGACGCGTCACTTACGAACTTAACTACTTTATTATGAAAGTTTATATAGATATAGTTACGTATCAAAGTTGTATATACAACTAAATGCTGATCAATAAATTTATATATTGTACAATAAATTTATTTATTAATTCTGGAATGTTGGTAACATTCATGAGATTCCCCTGTATTATTTTACTAGAAAATTTCAAATAAATCAAATAAAATAAAAAATTGATTATTCCCAAATGTAATTTATTTATGTTTTTGAGTGGAAATCTATATGTTTATCAGTTTTACAATATGTATATTCATGTAGATGGTTTGTTCAATTTACTGTTATAGGTGCTACACACATAGAGTTCCAAGGTATATTCGTAATAAAAAAAAATGTAATCGAAAATATTGATCAATATACTGTGAACTGTGAACGATTAAAATCAATTTTGCTACAAAATGTGAAATTTATATTTATAGGATTATGGCGCACATCACCCAAAAAGAGATTTTTTCATATGAACATTATTATAAAAATATATTTACATGTTTGTAAAACTCGAAAGGCCGTGCATTTAGTTAATAAATATTAACAGGGCTTATAGATTTTCTTAGCAATAATTAAAAATTTGAACAGCAATACTAGAAGTTGGAAATTTAAAATTTGAAATAAATTAAAGTAACTAAGCGTAAGCGAAACTTTTGCTCAATTTAAAATTAAATTCACGTTTTAATATTTCGTCCGTCTAAACTGAGAATTCGGAATATGTTTACTGTTTTAGAAATACTAAAAAAAAAATTAGAAGTTTTTTTGCAAACATTTAAAAGTTTCAATTTAATATTCTGAAAAATCTATCATAGTACAATTTTAGAAAATAATGTTTGCCAATACTACACTTACAAATTAATTTACAAAATTTTATTTTATTTTTTATTTAATTTAGAATACATTTTCTATTTTAAAAATTTAATTTGTGCCTGTTTAGAACAGAAAGTAGATACCGTAAGGTTCATTAAATGTTCATGTGTTAGCTCTAGTACAAAATAAATTCAGTAAACATTTGTAAAACATTTAGTAGTTTTATGGCGTTATTGGTTTTAAATTATTAATTCCAAATATATTTTTATCAATTATTAAAGTAATTATGAACCAAAACATTAAAATTTGGTAGTCTAATATTATTATGACTAAAACCAGTTGTGCACCATCGCATTTTAACGAACTTCGATAATACGGAGACATCGATATTTTAACGATGGTTTTAATTGTTCGACATCGATGTCAAACAGTGATGTGTCAGTAATAAGACAACGATGATTTTTCTACATCGACGTTTATCGAACAACAATATTTATGTCTACGAAAACCTCACAAAAATACACAAAGCAATTTTTTTATAAATTAGGGGAAATTATTCTAGGAAATTTCACTTTTCGCTTCTTACCAAACTCAGAATAAATTTGGTAACTTTTTCTAAATGCAAAGTCAAGTTTACAGAACGAACAACAAAATTTCATGAGACACACTATGATACTGGTCATTATAATCTACAGATCCAACTATTACAAACGAAAAATTGATGCCACCTATGCAGTCGATAATTAGTAAATTTTGTTAGTAACTACTTTTTTTTTTTACAAGTTGTTAGTCACAAGACAACACAATCTCCTAATAAGCGTTCCCCACTAGTGCCGCAGGTTTTTCTGAAAAGCTGTAAGGAATTTTATTTTTATTTTTAATTTTTACTTTCAATTTTATTTTATTCATATTTTATTTTATTTTTATTTGTATTTCAATTTTTATTTGTATTTTAAATTCTTTTTTTTTTCTTTTTTGTTTTCCTTTATTTTACAATCTATCTCATTGTGAGACATTCAGTAAATTTTTTGTCTTTTTACATTGTCACGATCGGAGTATTTTTATCCATTGATAAAATCTCACTTACATTACGATTAGTATAAAATAACCCATAAATTTAACTATTATTGGTTCGATTCATTAGTGATTTTAAAAATTGATGTCTAAAGCAATATCTAAAACCTATTTGGCAAATTAAAAATTTTGTGGCGTTTTAATCTTCCCATCGTTGTGGTAGTGAGAAGCTTGCTGGCCGAATCGTTTGGATGAATCTTCAATCTTGAGTGATACCTGGCACTGGAATCCCTAATTTCTTCCCGTATTGTTGGGACCTGTAGATCTCTGTGAATTATATCGTTTGATACAAACCATGGAGCATCTACTATGATCCTTAGAAATTTAGACTGAAACCGCTGAAGAATGTCCAAATTCGAGTTGCTGGCCGTACCCCACAGCTGTATACCATACCATATGTCCAGATAGGTTTTATAACCATTTTATACAGCAGTAGCTTGTTTTCAATCGACAAACTTGATTTTCTGCCTATCAGCCAATATAGTTTTGTCAGTTTCATTCCCAATT
>OY744482.1:83142493-83302493 GCA_963556165.1 Tipula helvola | reverse complement strand
CTTATTTTTATTTTAAAATATATATTACTATTTTATTTTTATTTTAATTTTTATTTTTAGTTTTTATTTTTTTTTTTTCATATTTTTATTTTTATTTTAATTTTTATTTTTATTCCTATTCATATATTTTTTTTTAAATTCTATTTTTATTTTAATTTACATTATTATTTTTATTTGTATTTTTATTTTTATTTTATTTTAATTTAATTTTATTTTTATTTTTTTTTATTTTTTATTTTTATTTTTATTCTTATTTTTATTTTTATTTTTATTCTTATTTTTTATTTTTATTTTTATTCTTATTTATATATTTTAATTTTAATTGTTATTTTTGTTCTTATTTTTATTTTGATTTTAATTTTTATTTTAATTTTATTTTTTATTTTAGTTTTTATTTTTTATTATTTTGTTTTATATTTTAATTTTTTATTATTATTTTGTATTTTTATTTTTATTCATATTATTATTTTAATTGTTATTTATATATATTTATCCTTATTTTTATTTTATATGTACATATATAGTTTTTTTTTTTAATTTTTTTTTAATGCCAATTCTTATTTATAATTTAATTTTTATTTTTATTTGTATTATTATTTTTATTTTTATTCTTATTTATATATTTTTATTTTTATTCTTATTATTATTTTTATTTTTATTTTTTATTTTATTCTTATTTTTATTTTAATTCTTATTCTTATTTATTATTTAATTTTTATTCTTAGTTTTATTTTAACTTTTATTTTATTTATATTTTTATTTTTAGTTTTACTTTTATTTTTAATTTATTTTTATTTTTAATTTTATTTTATTTATATTTTTATTTTGATTTTAATTTTAGTTTTAAATTTAGTTTTAATTTAAATTTAAATTATTCTTTTTATTTTTATTTTTAATTTTTTTCTTATTTATGTACATAAGTATATATTTAAAATTTTTTTCTTTTTATTCTTATTTTAATTTTCAATTACATTAGTGTTTTATTTTTATTTTAATTTTAATTGTTATTATCATTTTTAGTTTTATTTTAATTTATATTTATATTTTCATTATTATTTTTATTTTTTATTTTTATTTGTATTTTTATTTTTATTTTATTTCATTTTAATTTAATTTTATTTTTATTTTGATTAAATTTTTTTTTTATTCTTATTTTTATTTTTTTTCAAAATTGTATTACTATTTTATTCTTATTTTTATCTTAATTTTTATTTTTATTTTTATTCCTATTCATAAATTTTAATTTTGAATTTTATTTTTATTTTAATTTATATTTTTATTTTCATTATTATTTTTATTTTTTATTTTTATTTGAATTTTTATTTTAATTTTATTTTATTTTAATTTTATTTTATTTTTATTTTTTTTTATTTTTATTTTTTATTTTTATTTTAATTTTTATTTTTATTCTTATTTTTATTTTAATTTTTATTTGTATTTTTATTCTTATTTTTTATTTTTTTTTTATTCCTATTTATTTAAATATTAAATTTTAATTTTTATTTTTGTTCTTATTTCTATTTTTAGTTTAATTTAATTTTTTATTTTAAGTTTTATTTACATTTTTTATTAATTTTTTTTATATTTTTAATTAAATTTTTTTTTTAAATCCGCCGCACCCCTAATTTAAGATTTATTTCATTTCAAATAAATTTATTTAAAATTCTTCTTATTCTAAAATAATACTTTTCACATTACCAATGTGTGCTATAAATAGAAGTCATTATTCTTTGAGGCATCATGGAAAATGTAAGGACAACCCTCATTTAGTATGGTAATAAAAGATAGCCGCAGGTATACTTTAAAATTCTTTTGAACACTATATCAATATCTATTCGAGCTTGTTGACGTGCAAACATCTTCTTGTGTCTTAAAGTATTATTGTGTTACATATTTTTGTTGTTTTGTTAAATATGGGTAGAAAAAGTAGTTTAAACGAGTTTGAAAAAGGACAAATTGACGCTTTTAAGAAAAATAATATGAGTAACCGGTTAATAGCAAAAAATATTGGTCGGAGTGAGAAGGTAGTTCGAAATTATTTAAAAAATCCGCAATTATACGGTTCGCGTAAAAGTACAGGCCGGCCGGCTGCACTTACTGATAGAGAAAAACGGTCAATTTTACGAACCGCGTCTAATTTTATTGGCACTGCGCAGCAAATTGCGTGAAAAGCTGGTGTTAATGCACAGATTTGTAATGTGCAGAAAGTGTTAAGAGAGTCAGATAACATACAAATAAAAAAACTTCAGAGGAAACCACAACTGTTACGAAATCGTAAAGACGCCAGATTGCGTTTCGCGAAGGAACATATGTCGTGGAAGAAAAAGTTGCAGCGCGTTATATTTAGTGACGAAAAAAAATTTAATTTGGATGGCCCTGATGGTTGGCAATACTATTTTCATGACCTTCGAAAAGAACCTCTTATGCTATCGAAACGTCAACAAGGTGGAGGATCGCTAATTGTTTGGGGTGCAATTGGCTATGGAGGAAGAACGGAGCTGAAGTTTATTTCCGGTCGTATTAACAGCAACCGGTATAAATCCATGCTAGCCGAAATATTACCAGTTGTTGGTGCACAAATTGGCGGCCCAAACTTTATCTTCCAGCAGGATAATGCAGCCGTTCACACAGCCGGGATAGTAAATGACTGGTTTACTGAGGCTCAGATACCAGTTTTGAAATGGCCAGCAAGGTCACCCGACCTTAAAATCATTGAAAACATGTGGGGTGAACTCAGCAGAGCTGTGTATGCTGAAGGAAGGCAGTACAGCAGCGTTCATGAGCTAAATGCGTCAATACAACATGAATGGGCTAATATTTCAAATGAATATGTACACAACTTGTACAAAAGTATGCCAAATAGAATTTTCGAAGTAATAAAAAACAACGGTGGACACACAAGATATTAATTGAAATAAAAAATCATTTTTATAATTGTGCGTTTTATATTTATTTTCTATTACAAACAATAAAATATTGTGTGCGGCTATCTTTTATTACCATACTAAATGAGGGTTGTCCTTACATTTTCCATGACCCCTCAAAGAATAATGACTTCTATTTATAGCACACATTGGTAATGTGAAAAGTATTATTTTAGAATAAGAAGAATTTTAAATAAATTTATTTGAAATGAAATAAATCTTAAATTAGGGGTGCGGCTATCATTTACTAACGGACTGTATATACTTTCAATGCCATAAGTAAAGTAATTTATAAAAGATTTTTAAAAACAATATTCAGAATAAATAACTAGTTTAGACAAACATAATTATTTAAAAATTTGAAAACAAGCTATAGGTATTGACATCCAAATTCCTAAAAGAGAGTTAAAAAGGTCTTTGTAAAAGTTTTAAAATTTAGAGTAATACGGAATAGTTTCCCGGAATTAAAACTCGGAATACATTTATTTGTTACTACTTATGAAAAATGAATTTTAATTCCAAAGTAAAAATTAGAATTCTTTGCTTAAAACAATTAAAATTTTAAAATTCGGAATAAATTCATTATTTAAGAAATTCTCATTTGCCACAATGAAGTTATAAAGAGAAGATTTCAAACAGTTCATGACCGAATTTTACTACATGTTTACAAAATTTGGAAAAAATTAAAATAAGCTTGTACTTTAAAATTCGAAATAAATTAGGATAAATTATTTTAGGAAATTTCATTTGTCTCTATTTGCAAAATCACAAGTAGCAAAGTTTAATTTGAATTACATTATAAACTTTAGCTAGGTAGAAAATAGAAAATTGGAAGAATTTAAGATTTTAGAAAATTTTGTTGTTAACTACATGTCACATAAGAGTTTAACTCATATTCTATAGACAATTCCTAGAGTTTTACTCCCAAAAATTTTGACAGATAAAATAAGCTGTTTTGTGATTCGTAGGTGTATCTATTTTTTGTACGTTTATGAAATTATTGTCGGTTTATTATATTTCAAAGTGCTTTTTTTTTAAATGTCTACCTTAATTATTGTATTTAATGGTGCAATCTAATTATTTTAATAAATAACATTTCAAATTACAACAAATTTTTCGAAAAAGTAAATAAAAATGATATTTTGTTATTTTTCTGAAATAGGTGATTTTAATAACAATATTTTGTATCGAAATATGCCCAGAGCTTTCAGGGACCCAAAAAACACTTGTACGAGCTAGAAATCGCTAAATTTAATCTAAATCCGTATCGAACAATTTTTATTTATAAAATTTTTAATTTAACTACAAAATTGACTGAACTATCAATAAAATGTGCTTTTATACAATAAAGGTCTGTGAAATAAAAACAAAGCCTAACAATTTTTAAAATATTTTTTTATTCCGGAACTATTACAAATGATCGGTTCAAATTAAAGGCTGCACACGACATTTTGATCATTTCGTCGAAGTACATATTTTTTTCTTTATTTTTCTTCGAATTAGCAGTAATTGGTTGCCTACTAAAATTGTTTGCCTTAAGACTCCGATAACTGGTTATTATATTCTTACGCTGGAAATATTGCTATTGTTGTCAATGGCGATCGTTTGACAAGATTTATTTTGAAAAATTGGTATTCCTGAAAAATTTGAAATATTTAAAGTATAAAGTAATTTAGTTATCATTTTCTAACACCTACAGATATTTTTGACAATATTTTAGAGGTTATGTTCAATGTTTTTGACGCATAAGGAAAAATGTCTATTGTTTGCAAATTTAAAAAAAATTGAAGTTTAAAAATTTGGACTAAATTAATTATTTTAAAAAATTACTTCGGAGTTCAGAATAAATTTATTATTTTAGAAATTTTTATTTGTACTGCTATCAACACACATGTTAGTACAATTGAAATTTCAGAATTCTCAATAAATTTATTATTTTAGCTCATTTGAAATTATTCACAAAATTCGCCACAAATTTAGAATTTTAGAAAATTTATTTGTGTTTTTACAAAATTCGGAGTAAATTAAAAAATCTTAAACCAAAACTTCATGTTATTCGGAAAAAATTTAAAAAAAGTTGAAAGATTTAAAATTAGAATACATTTTTTCGGAAATTTTAAATACCAAAGAGAAAATTAAAACTTTCTTGCAAAATTTAATATAAAATAGTTTTAAAATTCTGGACAAACGAAGAATTTTAAGAAAAAATTTTATTTATAACTACATTCAAGGTCACATGAATTATGTGTTACTATAAAGAGTAGTCGGTAATTAAATGAACGATCGGTCTGTTAAATAACTAAGTTACTAAACACATCTTCAACATTTCTATTGATATCTTTTATTGACATCATTACCATTCGGTAATGACTTCGTCTCGTTATTCTAGCACTCTTTAAGGTGAGGCGCATCGGCCCTGTCTACGTGGTCTTCAAAAATGTATCGTCCATTGATTCGTTCGGAACAAATCCTACATCAGACAGACACTTTGTTCTTAAATTGGACCTTCTCATGAATTTCTCGACGGTTATCATTTTCCCAGTAACAACAGAGAGATTTAAAATGATTTTGACGATGTTTGTGATACAACTTCACAAGTAAGAGTTTTTAGAATTCCAAACATAAAATTTGAAATTATCCGGAAAAATTTAGTAGAAAATTGTATTTATCACTACTTTACTTACATATTTACAAGTAAGCGTAATTATAAATTCCAATGAGAAAATTTGAAATTAATTTGCAAAATTTTTTGCAAATAATGAAATTTGAAAATTCGGATTATATTACACAAGTAATTAGTTTCGGAAGTAATTACAAAATCTCAAGTGTATTCGAATTTCGAAATTCGAAAATTCTAAAGTTTATTGCAAAAAAGTGAAGTTTTAAAATTCAGAATAAATTAAGTATTTTGTCAGTATTGACAAAACTCAAAATAAACTAATTTATTTATAAATCAAAATAAAAATTTTATTTCAAATATTTAAAATTTTTAGTTTTTAAATTCGGCATAAATAAGGAATTTCTGTCAATTTATTTGTCGATATTTATAAAATTCGAAAAAAAAGTTCAAAATCCCTAGAAAAAGTTTGAATTTTTTTTGGGAACATTTAAAACACCTAAAAATGTAAAGAAATCAGCATAAATTGATTTAAAAATTGTATTTACCATTATTTACAAAATCAGAGTAAGTCTCGTTTAAATTTGAAATAGATAATTTGAAATTATTTTGCAAAAATGTAATACTTGTAATTTGCATGTACGTTTGACTTAGATTCCAAAAAGAAAATTATTAATTTGTATAACTTTTAAAAAGAGTTAGTTTTATAAATTCGGAATAAATTAAGCAGTTTAGAAAATTTAATCTTTATCTTACTCTACAAAAAGAAAATTATAATTTATTTTGGAAAAGTTTAAAATTTCGGAATACACTATTCTGTCACAATTTACAGAAATCGAAATTATTTTAAATTATACACAAGTGTAAAGTTAAATATTTTTTGAAAAGATTATAAAATTCGGAATAAATTAAGTTTTATAGAAAATTTCATTTGTCATTATTTATCAAATTCGGAATAAAATTTGCATTTCCAAAAATTTAGTTGAACGCTCTGTGCCAAACCACAAGTAGGTTCAATTTGAATTCCAAACAGTAAATGTAAAATTATTACGCAAAAATTTTAAAAAATTTAAAGTTTACTATTCAGAATATTTAAGAAAATTTTATAAGTCACTAACTTCCAAAAGTTAGTTTAAATTGTTTCCATATATAGGTATTTGACTATTATAGATCGCATTATATTTTGGAACTTAGTTGTTTGCATACCAAATTGTAAAACTACCAAATTTAGTTGTTTGGGCCAAGCTACACAGGGCTGATCTTTACATAGATAAAAAAAGAATTTAAGATTTTAATTTAAATGATCCTTCATATTTGTCCCAACCCAAAACAATTATAAAAGCGTATTAGCATCTAAATAGATTTAAATATAAATCTTTTTTTATTTAGATGTTGGGTTAGTGTTTGTCATTATACGAGCATAGCATCGACCCATCATTAGAAAAAACAAAAACTATGAATACCAAAAAATAAGCTAATAAAGTTGACTCGGCCCAAAAAAAAAAGCAAAAAAGATGGAAATCTCAACGACAATAATTAATCTGTATACATAATTATGACTAAAACTAAATATTTGTAATTTCCATGTTATTTTACTGTAATCACAATATAACAAATTAAATATACAACATTTTTTTTTAGTTCATCGTTGCTGTTGCTATTGTTGGTGTTATGTACACTTTAACTTAATTTTCGTTTTTTATTTTAAAAATATTTACACACACACACACATTCATAAACACCGAACGAAACGAAAAGTTCTAGATATTTTTCTATAATTTTCATTTTAAAAAGAAAAACTAAAGGAATTATTTTTCTTCCTTTCTCTCATTTACACAAAGCACACAAAGTAGAAAATAAACAGAATTATTCTTTTATTTTTTTTTTTTTTTTTTTGTGTGCTGTTTGCTTTTTGAGGGTTAATAATATTTAATGTCTAAATACCAAAAACTTTACCGAAACAAAACAAAACAAAAAACGAGAAAAATAATTTTCAAAATTTGCATTTAGATTATGTTATTTTCCATATTTTGTTTTGTTGTTGTTGTTGTTGTTTTATGTGTGCTTTTTCTGTGTGTAAGCTTTTTTTGTACTCTTTATTTTTTTCTGTTTACTAAACCAAACCATGAACCGTAGAAAAATCTAACTGTACTAGAGGGTTAAAACAACAGTAAAATGGTAAAAAAGCTCACCATAAAAACATGGAAGGAAACATAGAGGGGGCGAAAAACTACATTTTTTTTTTTACTTTTAGTTTATATTTTTTAATAAAAGAGAAAAAGTACAAAAAAATTATTTAAAAACCAATTAAATTTACAAGAGTATACCATTTTACAGACACAAGCAGACTGGTATATGTATATAAACATGTGCGGAGTGTATAAAGTTGTTAGTTTGTGCTTAAAAATAACAAAACAATAATAATAATAGTAAAAGCTCTACTAAATACAACAAAACAATAGTTTTCTAAAGTAATAGTATATTATACGTACACATACAGTATATAAACGAACAGTGTTAGCGGTTAAACTAAACTTGTGTTTATACAGCAAAAAATAAAAATAAAAAAATCGGAAAACCCATTGAATTAATGCATAATTCACGTAACCACACAAAAATACTGAATTTTAAATTAGATTTTTGCATTTGGAGCGCAAAACGTTATACATAGGTTGCGATTTTGTTAGAAGGTTTATATTCTGCTGAATTTTTAAATATACATTAAAATTTAATCGTCTGTGTATTTATAGATTTGCGGACGACAAATATTCAAAGAGGTATCACGATGTGTACACCTTGAACAACCAAAAATAGTAATAAAAGTTTCACTGTCGTTGTTAAAAGTTTTGTTTATCACTCTTCAGTTATATACGTATGTATATAGTGGCTGTTGCAAGTTCATTTATGTTGTGAGCGTAAAGATTCAATGAAATTGTGAAAAATAAAATTTAAAGTGTAACGACCCCAAACCATTTACGATATTCATTTAATATTTGTCAATATTCTAAAATTGTTGGTCAAAACATCCAATGTCAATGAGCTTGTCTTCGATCATTAAAAATGTTTTAAAAGAGATTCCTCAGCATAATATGCCAATCCCACAGAATTATGTTATCAAGTGGAAAACTTGAAATTATTGCTTTAGTATATGATGTATGTGACGATAGCCCGAAAACCAGCCCGAAAAAAGATTTTTTTTATAAAATGGTTTGTGTCATAACTAAATACAATAAAAAGCCTTTTATCCCGAAAAATATTAAAAATTAACTTCCAAATCATACTCTATCCCGAAAAATAAAAAAAATATTTTAAATAGATTTCTATTTTTTTTTTCTTGCTAAAATATTTTAAATTACTATAAAAAATACCATTTGCAAAAATTGCAAAACGTTAATTATGTTTATGTACGATAGTATGTAGTGTACGAGTATAAGGTTTAAATATATTGGAAAGTACCGTGAAAAAATTTTAGTAACTAGCTAAAATTTGTCTTTTCTATATAGGTTGAAAATGAATTACAATAAACTGAAAAACGCAATTTCTCAAAGAAATACATAATGCTAAGCTTACATAAGTGGCTAAGTGGTACATCCAATGACATAAAACAGCCAAAACTAAGAATTAGCGTTAGTACGTACATAAAATGATAAGTTAATCACAAAAAAATGTCTCTGTTCACAGAGATTGCGCCCTATAATGAGACATACAGTTCGGTTGGTGGGACTATTCTTGTCATACAACCACAAACTTGTTGTCATACGATGGGGATTAGGCATATTTTTGGGGCCAAATTTGTAATTTGACAATAAGGTAATTATATCAAAAATCACCAAAAATTTCCAAAATAATTCTATATAATAAATTAAAAAAACGTTTAATGCTGGAAACACATGAGCAGAATTTCTGCTAGCAGCACTGCCGGCAGAAATTTGGTTAATGCTGGAAACACATGAGCAGAATTCTGTAAGCAGCAAAATTAGAATACACAAGTTTAAATTAATTGAAATACATGTATTCTGCTTGCCATGTAGAATTCTGCTTCATGTCTCTATTTCTAATTATGCTGCGAATCAGTAGGCTATATTACGTAAAAGATAACAAATCTAGTACAATTTGTATATTTTTTATTTTTTTTCAATCAATTTTTTTAATTTGTTGACAGAAAATAAGTTTTGTGTGGCAAGTGCCAAATTGGAGGATAAAAATTAAATAATTTCTGACAAAATAATGTATCATTCATTTAAAAAAATTGTACATTAAAATTAAATATGTATCAGATAAACGCCACAAAAAAAAAATTCTGCTTATCAGAAACGACGCTCATGTAGTTCACCCGAATTTCTGCCGGCAGTGCTGCTAGCAGAAATTCTGCTCATGTGTTTCCAGCATAAATTACATGAGCGTCTTTTTTGGCAAACAGAATTTTAATTTGTCGTATTTATTTGATACATATTTAATTTTAATGTACAATTTTTTTAGCTGAATGATGCCTTATTTTGTCAGAAATTATTTAATTTTTATCCTCCAATTTGGCACTTGCCACACAAAAATTATTTTCTGTCAACAAATTAAAAAAATTCATTGGAAAAATAAAAAGTCTTCAAATTGTACTAGACTTTTTATCTTTTACGTAATATAGCCTACTGATTCGCAGCAAAATTAGAAATAGAGACATGAAGCAGAATTCTACATGACAAGCAGAATACATGTATTTCAATTCATTTAAACTTGTGTATTCTAATTTTGCTGCTTAAAGAATTCTGCTCATGTGTTTCCAGCAATAGAGACATGAAGCAGAATTCTACATGACAAGCAGAATACATATATTTCAATTGATTTAAACTTGTGTATTCTAATTTTGGTGCTTACAGAATTCTGCTCATGTGTTTCCAGCATAAACGTTTTTTTTGTGCGTTTAGTATAAAAGGAAATAATTTCGTTATTTTGTTTTACTGCCAAGTAACAATTTGGAGTTGTCAAAACGTTGCGCCATCTAAAATTCGCAGCAACTTAGTTATAATAACTTGTTAAAAAATAACCAAAAACGAGAGTTTGTTGGTTTGTCGACGTAATAGCAGCAAAAATGGTAGTGGTAGTTTGCTTGCCGATATGTTATAGCAACGTCAAGCAGCAAACTCGTAATAAATGGTAAATTACTTTTGAGACATCAGTTTGATTTATTTAATAATATAGGTTCCTAAATAGCAAAAAAATTGTATTTGCAGTTTCGCTGTGCTTAACGCAAAATAGTTACATAATAAAAATCAATGTTATAACAGCAAACACATTTTAGATGTAATTTTGCTGGTTTGAAAGCAATATAGTTAGTTAAGGGAATCGGTTTCAAAATAGCAAAACAGTCAGAAATAACTAAAGAGCTATTATTTTGAAAATTATTGTAACAATAACAATTTGTTGCTAAATTATAGGTAAAAGACATATTTCTATAATTACATCTACAATTTTAATGATGTTATTTTAATGATGTTTTCTATACTTCAATAGTAAATGTCACAAATATTTTACGAAATATTGGCAGGGAAAATATTATGACTTTGCTTGTGATTTTTAATCGTCAAAATACACGGGAAACAAATTTTATCGACCAGTTTGAAAAAGTAGGCTAGAAAAGGAAAACGCGACCTTAAAATATTTGATATTAAAAATAAAATTAAAATCAAATTTTTTTTCGAAAAATATATTTTTGCTGAAAAATAAACCCAAATCTGTTAAAAAGCTTCTGGTAATCACCCAAAAGCTGACGATTGGCGTTTTTTCAATATTTGCAAGTGATAAAGTGGTTTTTGTCGAAGTGTTTTAACCAGATAAATGATGCAGCCATTTATATGCGAAGCAAAACTAAATTAAAAGATGGCTTTAATATATGTAACAGTTAAATAGCTTAATAGATAACCATTTTAACTATTTGTCCTAAATTAAATATTATTACAGCTAAAGTGTCTTACGAACTTACGAAAAAGTTACCAAAATATATTAAATATTTTAAGTAACTAATTAGCTTTTGTATGAGAAAAGCACTGATCATAAAGCATTATTGTTTTGTGTTAAGCGTTTTAGCTGTTGGACTTTGCATGGAATATTATTTACTTTAACCCTCTAGCAGGCAATTTTTTTGACTGGTAAAATTGTGGTAGGGTAATTTTAATGTGAGAAAATCGAAAATTATGTCTAAAATTGCCTCAGGTAAAAATTACTAACATATTACTACATTAACACACATTATATAATAAAAAAACATCACTAATTGAAATTCCCGGTTGAACTGTAAAAGCACCAACCGCCAGTCAAATAATATTTGGTCTCACGAATGCATATTAATATTTCAGAAAGGCAAGGGTCCGTTGCACCTTTCAGCAAAACTAAGCTATTCGATGGCAGATAATTTTGATTATACATACATATCTCTCAATTGCAAACGAATAATTTTAAAACCTACTGGCACACTTGCATTAAATCAAGCGAGATACGTTTTTCTGTTTTGAGCGATGCAAACTATTTTACTATTGCCTCGCTATGTCACCTTACATCGCTCACACGACGTATCGATGTTTCCTACATTTATTATACATGTTTTCTGTGTTCCGTCTAAAAGCGGAAAACACCTGCTAGAGGGTTAACAAAATTTTTTTAGTTATAAATTTACATACTTATAGTACTGCGGTATGCTAAGCAGTTTTGCTGTGTGTTAAACAATTTTGCTTTGAGATACGCAGTTTTCCTTTGTTATCCACATTTAGTTTACTCATATAATTTCGCTGTGTGTTAAGCAGTTTCGTTGTTAGGTCAGTAAGTTTGCTTTGAGTTAAGCAGTTTTACCTTTTCCAAACCAATTGACATACCAAGTTAGATTTCTGTAATTTCTTATTTAGCAGTATTGTCACATTAACGCGGTAATTACTGAAACAGTCCATTTTACCTTTAATAATGGTAAGTGTTTGCTATGAAATCATTTTTTCTGGTGATTTTAAGTTTATTTAATATTATAAAAGTATTATTTAATAGTTTTGTTATAGGTTTTCTATGTTATCGCAACTGTAAGCAAGAAGGAATTGTTTGTGTGTCCGGCATGCTGGTTTAAAGAAGAGGAAGGTAATAATATCGTTCATTATCCACCGGACACCAAACAATTCCTCAAATATCAACGATTGCAGAGCAAAAACCCCGATAATTCATGGTGCTCTGTTAGAAGAAAGAGCCTCTTCCGAAGAGGGCCGCTGGGATGTAAAAGAATTCAGAAAAATAAATGCATTACGTAATAAGTTGTAATATTAAAGTATTTTGTTAATCGTTTAATGAATTTTTTTTTTAAATTAAGAAATATCAAATATTCCTTCGATGCAAGATGTTATCGACAGTCGCAAAAAAACAATGGAAAAAACACCAAATCTTATACAATGAGCGAAATTAAATTAGCCTCATATTATTTCAATTATTTGAAGTATCACAAAAGAAAAAAATATATGTTTTGTCAAAAATAGCGAACAGTCTTAATTTCATTTAATTAAAAAATATAGAAATGTGCCAAATTGAATTAGCCTCAATTCAAAGGCCATTGGGCTATAGATACTCGATACTCAGATAAGCAGATAATCAGTTATTTTTTAGCAATCCAATTTGTTTCTGAATTTCAGAAAATGAGATACTTTAACGCACTTTAACGTTTGTGCTGAATACAAAAATATATTTTACTTTGCTAAAATAATCGAGTAGTTTACGTATGCAAATTTTCGATTAGCAAATCCAATCACCATATTTGCAGAGTTGCGAATTGCTAGGGTATCGAGTACCTGGCCCATTATGTATTAGAAAGTAACCTGGACTGTTGACTTCTTTTATTGTTTAATACTTTGTGAGTCCACCTTGGTTCTTAATTACCTCGAATAACCTATCGGGCATGCTTAAAACTAATTTGCGGAGGACTTTTACTCGGATTTCGATCCATACTTCCCCTACCCGATTTTTTAATTCAATCACTGATTGAAACTGTTTCCCATTCTTATAAATACTTTTCGAGAAAAAATGCTCCATAAATTTTCAATACGGTTTAGGTCCGGGCTGCAAGCTGGCCAATCCATCACCTCAACATTGTTCTCGCTAATCCATTTTTTCGTCTCCTTTCATCCATTAGACCTTTTGCATGCTCGATTAGACTTATTTCCAGCATTTTCGTGCTATCTCTCGATTTAATTTTGGTAGACATCCAGGCAAGTGAAAGTTTCCATTGTAGCAAAATCCACCCCAAACCATAAGCGGTCCTCCATCAAAGTTCCTACTTTAGCGGATTTCGGTTTCTTTTCTAAGGGCATTGATGACCCTGATGGCTATCAATATTACTGGCATGACCTTAGAAAAAAAAAAAACATACCAGTTGCATTTTTCATTTGTTTATTGATGATTTTTGCTTTTCTATAAAATTTGGTGTTGGTTTTATATTTTTTTTAATGTGTTTGGAAATATTTATATAAATCTTTGTTCGCCATTATATTCGACCTATTTGATTTTATGTCATGAAAGGCAAAACTAGACTCCACAGCATATTTGCTTTTCGTATCCCTAAATAATCATAACCGAAAAACCCCTTTTTCACCTCCAAAATTACTTATAAATTGCTTTTAGACTTGTTTTCTAACTATTTAGTTATTTTAACAGTAATTTTGATTAAATACAAATATGCTTGAAAATTACACAAAAAAATAAATAAAGTATTATAGCTGGCATACTTGTTTAGATGACTACAATAGCAAAATTGCTTTTCTCCCGACTTTTTTGCTTTATGGCGTATAACAAACTCCCTGCTGAAATGCCTTATATACCTACTTAAGCTAATTAGCATTTTTCTTCACTGCCACAACGTTTTAAAAACTTAGTAAATATCTATTTAACATTTATAACTAATTTGTGTAATTTTTCGGATTTCACGATGTTGTAACAGCTTTGTTTTTGCTGTCTAGGACAATTTACCTATCAAATTGTTACTTGGGTGTGTTTTACACTTCGTATTGGCTACATCGTATTTTTGCTGATTTATTTTATTGGGCTCAACATAGAAACAGTTTTTTTTTAAACTTAACTGCTTTTCGCTTGATTTTGGACATTCTTATTTTACTGATTATAGTTTGCTTGCTTTGATATATTACGACCACAGCTTTTATTTAGGAAATCCTTTCATACATATTAGATTGTTTGCTAAGCCTTTGGCTTCTTAGCAATTTTATTTTTTATTCCTTTCAATATAATTGTCTACGTCTAGCAATCAATTTGAAAAATCGCTGTCATTACGAACTTTCATATTTGTTTTAAGATGACATATTTTAAATTTAGTCCATAATTCTCAAGTTTTGAGGCATGCATATAAGCTATCATATTATATCATATTGCCGCCCCGGTGGCATGCTTGCTTTAAGCTCCGGAGGTCCCGGGTTCGATTCCCGGCGGGTGATGAAAAAATCACGGCTGGTTAATGTATGATCAATGAATTAATCATTCATTATCCGTTCAAAATACGATTACGACACTTCATAATGAAGCGGCCAAATCCCTCTATGGTATGTAGCGCCAGCGAAAGAAAGAAGAATATAATTGTTGACCTCGGCTTTGAAATTCGGACATCCTTTAACAACGATTCAATTATTTTGGAAACTTTAGCTTTATAAAGGTTGACTCGGCTTTTATCAGAACTACTCTACGTATACATATTTCTTAGATTCATACGTGTATTGTTCAAGATTTAAAATGGAAAGTCAACTTAAAAGTGTCATTCGATATAATTACAAAAGGAAAAGAAACACAATAAGCGTGCAAGCTTTAAAAAATGCAATAAATAATTTAGAATTTTCTAATGTAGGCTTGACGAAATGTGATACTAGAGAAATGAATTTAATTTGTCAATCAGTTAACATGAAAAATAATATTTCAAATCGCTGCCAGTTGTATAATATTTGGCACAGGCACATTAGAAATAATACAGCTACTAACGCTTTAGCTGTACCATCAAACATGGCAAGCCAATTAAATGATAATGTATACGAAGGTATTGGGTGTCTAAACAATGAAGAAGAAAATATCTGCCTTCAAACTCCAAATATAAGTTAATAAATCGTAATTTAACTTTCGGAACATTTGAGGTTCATGCTACCCTTGGTCACATCATACATCCATTAAAAAAATTTAACCGGACTAAAGTAAGTGTCTGAAAATTTAATTGAACTATAAGTTGCTGATTTTGTTCAGAAACATAATACAATTCAAAAATCCAAATCTCACGATGTATTGAGAAAAATAAGATCCGAAGCGTTAAAAACAAATGATAATAATTCTGATGATTTTCTCGATTTAGACGAAGAATGGAAACTTGGTGTACAAAGTGATGGAAAGTACATACAAAAAATTATGCGCCGCCCCTTTATAGTGATGACATACAGCGCAACGCAGAATAATGTCTTAAAAATAATGAAAGATTTATTTAAAAACAAAGATCTACCAGTATATTTGGACGCTATGGGAAGTTTAGTTCGACGTCCTTTTAAACCATGCGGAACAATTTTATATTATGCCTTAGTAATAGCTGCAACAACCAGCGACTCCGACGTCGCTTCACCGTTTCCATTAACAGATATGGTTGACTCTATTTGTGGGTGGTTGAAATCATTTAAATTATATGTTGAAGCAAATTTCAAAACTTGGCCTGTGTTGAATCCAATGGTCATAGATTTTTCTTTCGCTAAATTAAATTCAGTTTTAAGTGCATTTAATAATATGGATATCATAGAATATCTAACGGCAACCCATAACTGGGTTAATAAATCTTGGAGTTACAAGTCAAAAGACTCGACAGTAAAGGTGTATTTATGTTGTTGTCATTTAGCGCACACGTTAGCTGAAGATATACAGAAATATTTTACTAAATGTCCATCAAACCATAAAATATTGAAAGAGAATTTTGCATCAATATTCATGACACCTAATTACGAAACTATTAAAGATATTTGGAAGTATCTTGTTATTATTTTAAAATCAAAATATTTAAACGATAAAGTCCAAGATTCGTTTGATTTATTAACGAATTTAATCATTGCCAGCGATGCAAATATCTATGAAACGACAACTGTAAGCCATAAAAAATCGGACCAACTTAGAGATAATATGAAACCCTTATATTTGCAAAGTCCATATTATCGAGATATGAAAACAATTATGGATGAAGTTGATTTAGGTGAAACTAAGGAAAATGCCTACGAGTTTGGTGGATTAAATAGCTCATATAGTCCTAGTTTTCTAAATTTAATATTAAAAAATTAATATATGACATATTTGCCTTTATGGAGTGGTATATTAAAGGACGGTGTCAGACACAGTAACAGCCACATCGAAAATTATTTCGCCATAATTAAACGGAGGTTCAAAACCTCAGGTAATGTCGGCAAATTACCTACTAAAATAGGGCGATTCGTGCGAAATATTCACGGTCGAAATTTAGTTGTCCATAAACAAATTTTAGCGGGTATACCCAAAAAATCAATAAAAGATCGATTTTTAAACTCTACCGCTCAAAGCAAAGTTGAATTATCGATAATATAGATCTGCTAACCCCTAAAAATTCTAATACTTCTTTCAATTTGACAACATTAAAACAAATTAATAGCCAACCATTTAGAGAGCGCTCTATTACTATGTTCACAGTTCTGAATCAAAATTCAAAAACAGATGACGATTTATGCACTCCAAAACGTCCGCAAAAACTAGTGAAATAAAGAATATTTCCATTAGTCAAAACCAAAATAGTAAACAAGTCACTACCAGTTCTGCAAAATGGAACTCAAACATGCGACTATTACTCAAACACTTGCGCATTTGATTCCCTGGTACAAGCTTTGGCTGCAGCAGTTTGTGTATTGGAAGTAAATAATAGTCCTCTTAAGGAAGGAAGAATTAGGCAAATTATCGAGTGCATTATTAACAATGAACTAAAATCGGCTATTGCTATCCGCAAAGAAGTTTTTATGGAGATAATTGGTATTCAAACGAGCTGTGATTCTAATATTCAGGATGTTGGAGGTTATATGCTTAAATCAGTTCCTACCTTAAACGTTGAGCTAACTTGCCAAAATTACGAAACGATAGTCCAGGAAGAAAGAAATATCCTTCTTGTAAATTTGTTAAAGCTAATGATATAAAAATTTAGGTCAATTCGTAGAGGAAGTTCAACCTCAGAGTTGTCCAACCTGTTTAACTAAAATAATTGTTATAAATAAAAATTACAACCAAATTCTATCAATATACACCGAGTATCCAACTGAAAATAGACCGAAATTAACATTGGATCATATTGAACCAACATTTAATTATAATGACACTGCTTATTGTGTGACAGGCGCCATCAGTTACGAACCCAATGGTCAATATAACGCAAAATGGGGTCGTTATGACGATTTAAAACATTACGTAGCTATCGCAAGAAACACGAAAACTATCGCTGTTAATCCGCATATGGTTCTTTATATGTTACAAGGACTTAAATCAAATTATTCTTGTGGTAATGTTACAGTTCCATTTTTAGTATATAATTCATAACATAATCATATAAAAAATTAACAAGTTCTTCAATCAAATCGGGATTTCATGAATATTTCACCTGCGCAAATATTAGATTTATGAGCTTCTCGGTATTGAAAATATTTGTTTGTACGGAATAAACAATTTAACAAAGTCTGCGATGAATTCAGCGCAAGTTTTGTTAAATTCCATAAACCTAGAAATTTGTTAATTTATTACAATACCATATTGTCAATAACTAAAAGAATAATTTTTCTCTTTTCAAAATTCTGAATGAATGAAACATAAATAGTGTCCCCTAAATTAGTTTGAATAAATTAGGTAAATTTGGTTTTTCAAAATTCTAGATATATGTATGCCTAATCTCCATTGCATGTATAGGTATATCATTATAAAATCAATCTCTGTGAACAGAGATTCATGATTTAATGTATTGAGTTTTTTGATGATTAACTTACATTTTATGTACGTACTAACGCTAATTCTTAGTTTTGGCTGTTTTATGTCATTGGATGTACCACTTAGCCACTTATGTAAGCTCAGCATTATGTATTTCTTTGAGAAATTGCGTTTTTCAGTTTATTGTAATTCATTTTCAACCTAGATAGAAAAGACAAATTTTAGCTAGTTACTAAAATTTTTTCACGGTACTTTCCAATATATTTAAACCTTATACTCGTAAACTACATACTATCGTACATAAACATAATTAACGTTTTGCAATTTTTACAAATGGTATTTTTTATAGTAATTTAAAATATTTTAGCAAGAAAAAAAATAGAAATCTATTTAAAATATTTTTTTTATTTTTCGGGATAGAGTATGATTTGGAAGTTAATTTTTAATATTTTTCGGGATAAAAGGCTTTTTATTGTATTTAGTTATGACACAAACCATTTTATAAAAAAAATCTTTTTTCGGGCTGGTTTTCGGGCTATCTTCACATACATGTATAAATGAGGATTACAAATTATCCAACGAAATTCGATAAGTCGTTTAATATGAGAAATAAATTTGAGAGAACAAAAAGAGACGGGCTTTGGTTCCGAGTTATCGAGATTCGATTGTAATAAAAATGTTATTGGAAAGAATGTTTGTAAAAATCTCCGGTTGTTATTTGCACTGTTTGAGATTAGATGATCTTTCATTTGTAAGCCGAGGTCATCTGATTTGTTGTTGTATAAAATCAAAAATTAACCTAAAATGAAATATTTTTTATTATAATTGAATTCTATTTAAATCATTTAATTATTTAATTGTACTTATCTTTACAAAATCCATATTATTATTTTCTGAATTAAGCAATCTGAAATATGAAATTTAAATCAATTAATTTATCTAAAATTTGATTTTTTTGTTAATATTTACCTTTTTCTGAATTTTATATTGTATAATGACAGCTAAATTAAATTGCCTAAATGTATACACGAAAGTTTACAAAATTTAATTTAAGTTCTAAAACTTTAAAATGTTGTGTAGATTTTTGGCCATCTGCCATGAACCATAAAAATTAAAATATTGTCATGTAATGCTACTATAATAAGTGTAACGTTGAAATGCAAGAAATAAAGAAATCAATCTTCCCTTTTTATAACTAACCACCGAAGCGTTCACACTGATTAAAAATAAAAATAAAAATTATTGTGAAAATAAAATTGTGGATATCAAATTTAAAATCAATATTTTATTTGTGTATCACCAAACCATCAAATAATACAGCATCCAGTTTATTGCACCGTCAGTCTGTACCAAATTTTGTGATTGATTATTGGAACCCGACCTATTTGGTACAGATCATGCACCCTTATTTGTATCGAAAGATCATTGCGGTCCCATATTATCAATATAGTATTAGTTGAGAACGTCTTCTTTTAGGATGTTACTTCTGTGTTTGTCGGTTCAGAAAATGTATGAACTACCTTTCGATGGGTAATGGATGGTTGTACTTGGTTGTTCTCGATGTTTTGCCCAGGATACCTTAGCTTCCCAAGTAATTAATGTTGATCTTGACGCCAGCTTGTTGCAGCCACCGTCTTTTTTATTTTATTAATACCACCAATGACTGGACAAGCCATAAAATCGAGGATTTTACCGAGGACCTTTACGTAATGGACTCTTGGGACATGTGTATGTTGAAACCCCTGTTCCTCAATTTGAAAGAAAAAAAAGTCTTTAGCTCATTATAATTAGTCATTAAAATCCTGTCCCAAGCGCATCGAGTAGATTTGCTTTTGATGATGGCACTCCATCCAGTAACCTCTTCAAATAAATTGTTGTTTAAATATCAACCCAATTATAAGTTTGCACCACCCCTTTATAAAGCAGTTATCCTTCGTGCCGTTTAAATCATTGTGATGTCATTGTGTTGATAATATTTATTTGCATACACTTCTTACTTATCTTAAATGACGTTAAATGACCCATAGAAGAATCTATAATTTCAATAGTATATCTGATCAATAATACCTGTTCTAGGATAAAACATAGTTTTGAAAGACCGGACAGATTCGAATTACTTATTTGAAGAGGGAGATGCAGTTCATCCAAAAATACGCAATACAACCTTCATTTGCAGGCAAAACAGTTTTGATTTATATAGTTTCTCTGTGGTTATTAATAGCGAATATACATATATATTTAGAACCCATCATCATTTTCGTGAATTTGTATAACATTTTCTTTATTAGTTACACCTACGATAATAAAAACTCGCAAAGTTATAAAAAGTAATACAAACTGAAGCTTATAAAAGTTTCCTATACCAAACAAACTTTTGTTGCAACGATTTGTGTATGTATTCCGCAACAAAGTGAAAGAATATTATGTAGATTGTATGTACATATACGTGCAATGCAAAATACCAAATTTTGTAGTGATGACACAGAATAAAAATTATTAATCGTAATTTTTTTAAATGAAATTTCTTTTTTCTTCTAAATTATACCAGAACCACAATATATGCACAAACTTTTGGAAGTTAGATTAAATAACAAAATCAATTTTATATATGTAATCTCACGTAGCAAAAATTTTATATTTTTCAAATAAATGTAACACTTGTATGTATACGTTTATATTTGGTTAAAAGCTCGTTGTTTTAATTTGGAAAATCATGTAAGATAATTTTCCGCATTTAAGATTTTTCCTATCATTAATCGTAATCGAAAAATTATGAAAAACTAAAAATTATTTTTTATCCAATAAGTATCTATGTAGTGTTTCTTGATGTTACATAAGCCATATCATATTATGTTTTTATAAGGGGGGGGGGGGGGGGGGGTCTGATAAACATACAAAGTCGATTTTATTTTGGGATTAGTTTTGAAGATTGTTGGTTTATTAATAAGAACATTCGTGATTTAAATTTAAATAATCCAATATCATCGAACATACTTTTGTCAAAAATAATTTTTACGTTGAATGCTTAACACGAGGGCTTCTTATATAATGAAATTAAATGTTAAATATTATAAAGAAAGTTAAATAATTAATACATATTGATTGTTGCCTTGTTTAAATTTATTTAAAATCATACTTAACATACACTACTCCAAAAAATTAAAGGAACACTAATTTTTTTCAATTTTTTTAGTGTTTTTTGAAGAGCTGTATCTTTGTAAAGTACGCTCGTACAGAGATGAAAAGAAAAGCATTTTAAAATTTCAAATCTCTAGTTTTGAGACTTTTGAGCGGACAATTTTTGTGAGATACCGTTATCACGCAATCATAAGAAAGAGCGCGAAATAAAAAATTCGAATTTTTTTTTTTTTTTTGTAAGGATCCATGGGCGCGGGAAATTTTTTATAACTTAAACCAATGCATAGGTCGGTTAGCCTGTTAATTCGGCGTAAATTTAATTTCATTCTGGTCTCTCTATGTTAACTTTTTGCTGAGATATCTGACTTTGAATCAAAAAAGATCCTTTTGCCTTTGATCATCGATATCTCAGCAACCAATGATTGCACAGTAAACTTTAGGGCAGCCTTAAAAACTTCAGTACATTTCCTACAAGACCCTTTAATGATTAGTTGAGAACAAATTTTTTTTTCACCCTCAATACTGATTTGAAAAAAGTACAAAAAAACGACTTTTTAGGTTGTCTTAGTAAATCTACCGTTACTTTACAAATATTGATGAAAATACTAATGTTGCCAGGTCATTTTACAGTTTAATGTACTCCTAATAGCCCTGTCTTATTTTCAAATTGATCCATCCAACCGTTTTTCCGGACAGATTGATGAAAGTTTTACAAAACAATTAAAGGAACCAGTGATCATCAAAATAAAAAACGACTTTTTTCACATTTTGCGTTAGTTATTTGTTAACCCTTAGTGATCGTAAGACTTTTTTGCAATACTCGCCGATAAGAGACGACAGAAAATTGAATAAAGTTCTGCAATATGACCAATTATTATGGAACTTAGTAATTTTTCATCCGATTTTAGTGCAATTTGGTATGCGTTATTGAAATGGGATTCTAAAACGATTCGTGGTTGAAGTTCTGGAAAATAGCCAACTAGGAAGGAACTTGGCCATTTCTTATCCGATTTTGATGAAATTCAGTATGTACGATGGAAATGGGATTCTAAACTGATTTTTGGATGAAATTCTGGAAAATGGCCAACTAGGGAGGAACTTGGCCATTTCTTATCCGATTTTGATGAAATTCAGCATGTACGATGGAAATGGGATTCTAAAGTGATTTTTGGATGAAATTCTGGAAAATGGCCAACTAGGGAATAACTTGGCTATTTCTTGTCCGATTTTGATGAAATTCGGCACGTACGATGGAAACGGGATGCTAAAATGATTTTTTGATATAGTTCTGGAATATGGCCAACTAGGAAGGAACTGGACCATTACTTATCCATTTTTGATAAAATTTGGTATGCGCGATTGAAACGAGATTCTAAAATGATTTTTTGATAAAGTTCTGGAATATGGCCAACTAGGATGGAACTTGGCCATTTCTTAACCGATTTTAGTGAAATTTGGTATTCGCGATGGAAATGGGGTTCTAAAATGAATTTTAGCTAAAGTTCTGGAATATGGCCAATTATGTAGGAACTTGGACATTTCTTATAAGATTTTGATGAAATTCAACATGTGTAATGAATATTGGGTTTCAAAATTATGTTTAGATGAAATTCTGGAATAAGCCGTATTAGGATGGAACTTGGCCAATTTTTATCCGATTTTAAACGAATTCAGCATGTACTATAGAAATAAAACTCTAAAATTATTTTTGGTAAAATTTATATGGCTAATTTGGAAAGCGCTTGCCTATTCCTTAAACGAATAAAAGAAATCCGACATTTGCTTTAAAAGTGAAAAACTAAAATGGTTATTCCATGTATTTAATGATTTATTTTATCAATAATTTAAGAATCTCATTTTCATCGTGAATGCTGAAATTCATAAACATAGGATACAAAATTTCCAAGTTCCATAACAAATGGCCAAATTCTGGAACTTTACCAAAAATCAGTTTAGAATCCCATTTCTAAGGCACTAGCTGAATTTCATCAATATCGGGTTACAAATGGCCAAGTTTCTACCTAGTTGCCCATTTTTCAGAACTTCAGCCACATACCATTTTAGAATCCCATTTCCATCGTACGTGTCGAATTTCATCAAAATCGGATAAGAAATGCCCAAGTTCCATCCTAGTTGGCCATATTCCAGAACTTTATCCAAAAATCAGTTTAGAATCCCATTTCCATCGTACATACTGAATTTCATCAAAATCGGATAAGAAATGGCCAAGTTCCTTCCTAGTTGGCTATTTTCCAGAACTTCAACCACGAATCGTTTTAGAATCCCATTTCAATAACGAAAAATTACTAAGTTCCATAATAATTGGTCATATTGCAGAACTTTATTCATTTTTCTGTCGTCTCTTATCGGCGAGTATTGCAAAAAAGTCTTACGATCACTAAGGGTTAACAAATAACTAACGCAAAATGTGAAAAAAGTCGTTTTTTATTTTGATGATCACTGGTTCCTTTAATTGTTTTGTAAAACTTTCATCAATCTGTCCGGAAAAACGGTTGGATGGATCAATTTGAAAATAAGACAGGGCTATTAGGAGTACATTAAACTGTAAAATGACCTGGCAACATTAGTATTTTCATCAATATTTGTAAAGTAACGGTAGATTTACTAAGACAACCTAAAAAGTCGTTTTTTTGTACTTTTTTCAAATCAGTATTGAGGGTGAAAAAAAAATTTGTTCTCAACTAATCATTAAAGGGTCTTGTAGGAAATGTACTGAAGTTTTTAAGGCTGCCCTAAAGTTTACTGTGCAATCATTGGTTGCTGAGATATCGATGATCAAAGGCAAAAGGATCTTTTTTGATTCAAAGTCAGATATCTCAGCAAAAAGTTGACATAAAAAGACCAGAATGAAATTAAATTTACGCCGAATTAACAGGCTAACCGACCTATGCATTGGTTTAACTAAATAAAAAATTCCCGTGCCCATGGATCCTTACAAAAAAAAAAAAAAAATTCGAATTTTTTTATTTCGCGCTCTTTCTTATGATTGCGTGATAACGGTATCTCACAAAAATTTTCCGCTCAAAAGTCTCAAAACTAGAGATTTGAAACTTTAAAATGCTTTTCTTTTCATCTCTGTACGACCGAACTTTACAAAGATACAGCTCTTCAAAAAACACTAAAAAAATTGAAAAAAATTAGTGTTCCTTTAATTTTTTGGAGTAGTGTATTTGTAAACTTTCCGAAGAACTTTGTCGTCGTAAATAGAAAATTGTTTAGTGTAATCCGAAGCGATTAATACAATGTCGGTTTAAATTCTTATTTAATTCAGTAATATATTGAAGAAGCGGTTCAGCTCTATTACGTATAATATTAAGTAACTTGTACCTATTAAAAAGTAATGAACCAAAAACCTGTATATTTACTCAAATTAGATTATTTTTTATTAGACGTATGCCCCAATATTTGCCTATCATTATTAATTGATCTAAAATTTAACTAGTTTCAAGTTGTTCAATGCATTCTAGTATATCGTGCAAAGGAAAAATTTGACTTTATTAAAATTGGAGCTTTCTTTTGTAGCGGTTCACCCAATGCACCACTACAATTCATCCGGCGCCAACATGAGCTCGCCGCACATTGGGTGCCACCTGTACCAGCCCATTGGGCATTATGTCACATGACATGCCGCCCACATCGCGCGTTGATTAAAATACCACAAAATGGTGGTGAAAAATATATTAAAATATTCGTGTAATTAAATAAATAAAAATAAATTCTTTAATTAACTAAATTGTGCATAATTAGAATTTATTTTGTGTACACAAAACTTTAATACCCGTATTTACCCAAGCGGTATAGCGATATTGTAAGATTCAATGGTACTTAAAAGTAATGGATCTTCACTGCTTAATAATCTAGGTCTATTTTGATCCCATCTACAAAATCTAAGTTATTGTTAACTTGAATTTATAAATTAAGTCCCAAATATATTTGTTCAAATCCACTATTTGGTGTTAACCATATACATAATATTTACTTCTAAAAATTTCAAATTATCTACTAGAGGTTGAAAAATTTATTAATATATTTATTAACGCCTGGATTATGCAATTATGCATATACAGAAACAGATTTTCTATTCCACCTAATAATGAATAATAATTAATAATTAAAGCACAATATAAAATTATAAAATATTAAATAAATTTACAGCTACATAATTACAATTCATTTTTAACAAAATCAAAAACTAAATATTTAAATTTCAAGAAAGGTTTTACACTTCTAATTTCGGAGCCCTATTTCCAAATTGTATAATTAGTTAACAAACTAGAATTATTGTGTCCGAAGCCGGTGATAAATATTTTTTAGTAAAAAGTTTTGACATTTATTTGAAAAAATATTCCCGTTCATAATCGTTGAGGACGATAGAGATTTTACGTTTAGAACCAACAAAAGAAAAGAGTCGTGTTGCTCTGAATTCATGTTCTAATTTTATGATTAGTAGTACCTTTTGATTGTGTGTCTTGTCTTGATGATGTATTTATTGATATACAAATAAAACTAGTTATCCGAATTTCAATTTTATCTTTTTCTCCATATTCTATTAGACATACTAAAAAAACAGCGAAACATCTTGTTTCGTTTTCTTGCAAAATACGTTGAAATATGACAATCTAGAAATTTTTTGTTTCTCCAAATAAAATTAAAACAAAAGTTATTAATAAAAAATATTTTAATACAAAATAAAGATAAACATTTTAAAATACTAACTGTTACAATTTAATATTTACATAATCTTCACTACTTAAATATTTTAATTCTTGAAGTTGGATGTGTTTCGATTTATATTCAGCATCTGAGCAAAATTCAAAAATCATGTCAGTCTTCAGGGTATTTGCCTATTTAAATAATTCTTCCACATTGGTTATAATACTATCGTATTCGTTGATGAGGCTGAATCTTGATAGTACCATAGCACGGTCCCTTTCCATGAGCTGTTGCGAAATCAAGATCGCTTCAAACACAACTTGAAAAATTAATGTTGACACTAATTTATACCGAAAAGATTATACTTATTTTTTAATTACATTATACGTATTATTATACTTGTTATATGAATTTTATGAATAAAAAAAATAAAAGCAAAAAAAATTGAAAAAATTGTTTACAAAAACTAAAAAAATGTTTTGTTTAAAAAATTGTTTTTGCACAAATTTCTCTATTTTGGTTTGTTTTTAGCACGTCAGACGGTGCTACGCAGAAAAAGACGATTTTGAAACAGCTGTTGATGATTCCTATATTATCAGTTTATCGTGCCATATACCTATATTTATTGTTATTCATTTTAATTTAGGGATCACTACACATACAAATCTGTACATATTTGCCTGAAAAAAAAAAAAAAATTTGCAAATTACTGGAAAAAACTCCAGAAAAAATATTTTGATTAAAATAAATAAAAAAAACAATTTTATTTTATAGGCATATTTTGATCTTCGTCCCAACTTAAAATTTTTGTGGAAAACTATCAGCAGAAGATAGGAGCGATACGATTTCTTTGATCTGTGCCTGCAATTCGCTTCAATATATTCGTCGATGCTATACCAACCCAACGAATAAGGTTAACCAAAACATAATTTAGAAGCGATAAGTGCGATATAATTCCTTGAAAATAATTCATTAAAAAAAATGTTACCTTTACTTCAAAATTTAACTTATACATAGAATGAGAAAATGAGCAAAAAAAATGAGCGGTAAATTAATTTTTGAAGTAGCGCCTGCATTTCAGATGTATTTTTATTTTGGGAATTTCGTTGGCTTATTGTCCGTTTAATTGTATTTATGCGTTTCTTGCATTACACAAATATTATACCTTACATAAATATATAGTGATATCACTACATGGATTCACCTCAGTACTGGGATGATTTGTATTTGTATTTTTTTTTTGTGCCTCAAATTGTATTGTTTGTATTAATTTAATGGTAGTAAAATTACATCCACGATTAGTTTTTATTTTGTAAATAGGTGAATTTTTAACGGTCATAAAATACCGGGAAAAAAAAATTGTTGGTAGATCTATATTTGTGGTGCGGTTAAAGTCCCGGTTAGCTGTATTACATATAGCGTTGCCTCGTTATTCTATATATTGATCGAGAATAATCGAATAAATTAGGATACTTTCAGGTGATTGCAGCAATTTTACTAATATATAGTGATTATAAATAGGTAATAGTGCCGAAGCGCGAAGAAAAAATATACATGTAGGTAGATTAATAATAATAATAAGCAATCTATTAAAAAAAGAAAGCAAAGAACTGATACGAGTATAACCACTAGCAAATTTGTGTGCTTGTCTTAATTTTTTTTTTGTAGTTGGTTTAGCTAAATAAATAGATTTAAGAAAACATTTAAAAGAAAAAAAGAATTAGTATGACTGGAGTGCGCTTTTTTTTAAGATTTACAGCTATATTGAAGCGCAAGCGGAGAATACTCTTGGCCGGAGCTGTGGGTTGTGGTGAGTTTTTGTAAAAATACGTGAAATCACAAATTCACTATATGGAGCCATAAGTCATGTTTTAATTTTATGATTTTTATGTTTTTAATTTTGCTTTGTTTTTTTTTTGGTTGTTGTTGTTAAAGATACAAGGTGTCAAATTTTGAGAAAAATGATAATCGTGATGTTGTATTTATGGCAATAAAAAAGGAAAAATAATTATCCGATAATTATGATGTTGAGCTCATTTTAAAGGTAAGTTAATAGTGATTAATAAAAATATATACAAATATAAAGTTGTTTAATTCCTTCTTTTTTAAATTCCCTGGCAAAATGTTCCTTTCAAATTTTTCTCAAAAACCTTTTTTTTTTTTTAAAGAATTCGACAATTAATATTTTACAAAAAACTGGAACACCGTTATTTTTTGTATTCTTGCAAATTACGATGTAGTATGACAATCTACAAATTTATTATATTTAAACATATTTTACACGAAAACGAACCGAGATGCTGTCCTGATATTTTAGGATGTCTAATAGAGCTAAATGGTGAAAAAAAACAAGAACAAGCACATGGGAGAAAATCCAAAAAAAAAAAAATTTCGACGGCCATTTTTAAAAGGAAGAAATAGAAGATGGCACCATTTTTAAAATTATTTATAATCCCTGTTCATGTATCTTTAAAATGAGCTCAATCTTATAATTTTCGAATAATTAATTTTTTTATCTATAGCAATAAATACAAGTCTAAGTACATTGATTCTTTAAATATTTAACACCCTGTATCTTAAAATACAACAGCAAGAAAATTATTTTCCATAAATGTTTTATTTAATTAGTGCTAATTTATTTTCATAATTTGTTGTTGTTTTTTTATTTGACATCTGCTCATCATGCGCCATTTCCTATTTCACATGTATATCTCTTTTTTACATTTGTTTTTGTACATCTACCTATTTTTAAGCTTTTTTGACATAAAATATTTTATTTCATGTTTTACCTAAACAATAAGTAATTCAAAAAGAAACATTTTTATGTACGATTAAATACCAATAATAAATATGTATATTTTAAATAAACAATATTTGTTTTCATATTTTTTGGTTTCAATTTATTTGCTGCATCTGATATAATATGCATCATACATATTATATGTTTGTTTCATTTTCCGCATGCTAACCGTTCTACCATATTGTTTGTTGTGTTTAATGTTATGCCTTTTCTTATATATATGTTTGTCTCTTTTTTACATGTTTGTACTCTATTTTTAAGCTTTTTCAGATTAATTTAATTTGAATTTTAAATAATTAAAATTAAAATAGAAACAATAATTAATTGTTCAGATTCAAAAATATCTTATTTTGTTATCATTATTATCGTAAATTGGATTACCTCACGGAAAAATCCTCCACTCCAAGTTAGGTGGAAATGAAAGTTCATAGATTCAATTGAATTAAAATAAAATTAATTTCGTGTCAATTTTCATTAATACATAATATATTTTAAATAAACTGAGGTCATGTCTCTCCATACAAAAACTATGAAATAAAAATTTTTTGTTTGGATTTTTTGTTACTATAAATAAAGCTTTGAAAAAAATATCGCAATCATGGAGGCTTTATTTATTAAGTAGGTTTTGCTATTAGTTACCGCTTTCAGTTAAAACAATTGCCCGAATTGATCTTGTAGTCTTGATGTACACATGTTGTTGAAGCAGTCGATGACATATGTACATGCTGCGCCTAGAATAAAATTATATATTTAATTTTAGGTTAAGAGTAAAATTTGTATTTAAAACTTATCTTTAATTTTTCATCACTTGTTTTACACTGCAATCAAATATTTTACGCATTTAGCATTCTGAAAGACATTTATATTAATTAATATTGTTCAATTCATATAATTATTGTAATTTTAGCTTACCTGTGCTTTTGTTTATAATTTATATCCAGTAAGTAATGACAGCTGACAATGTTATTGGTTGTTACGTCATTGTTTATTGGTTGCATTCAGTAGTTATTATTTGTTGTATTTTGGTTAAGTTCAGTTTTACTTTAAAGAATAGCCACCTGCCATAATTTTTATGTACTACCAAAATTGACTTTATAAGAGAAAATAAAAATAAAAGTCACTCGTCATTATTCCATCAAACAAATATAATCGAGCCACCATTTTGTAATAAAAATTGTGTTTTTGTGAAGAAATAGCAAATAACGCCGTGCTTATTATTTATTTTTCGGGAAACATGCTTTATAATTATTTTGAGTATTATTTACATATGATAATCCTGTAGCGACTCATTCATCATCCAATTCAATTTCAGCACTCGTTCATCGCCACAATATGTGCACGTCCACACTCCGCACTTTATTTACATAAACACAGCACACAATTCATTTATTCAGATACTACTTCAGCGAATATAATCCAAAACAAAACAAATTCATTTCTGCTTCTCCTTTTTTATTCATCCGCTTGAAAAGACTTCGCTCGGAAAACGAACGATTATTTTTGCTTATATACATATCGTTTTTGGCTCTCGCCTAACACACTTCGCTAAAAGTTTTTCAACATTCTACAATACAAAAATATTCGTGATACCATTTTGTACGCGCGGAAGTATTTTTAAGTGTAAAAATAAATTACGCCGATTTACGGATTTAAATTATTTCACGTGAAATAATTTCGATTGAGTGTAGTGCGTGGTGAAAGATAAAATAAATTAATTATCAATTATTAATTGTAACAAAATATTTTTAATTATAAAAGTGTACAAAAACAAGTTGAA
This sequence comes from Tipula helvola, assembly GCA_963556165.1. Taxonomy (NCBI): domain Eukaryota; kingdom Metazoa; phylum Arthropoda; class Insecta; order Diptera; family Tipulidae; genus Tipula; species Tipula helvola. The sequence continues at coordinate 83,271,591 of OY744482.1, read as the reverse complement.
TTACAAAGCCGGCGCGCCATATGCGCGTCATCATAAAATTTAGTGCGTTTCCTTCAGTGAGCACGGAATTAAATCAATTATTTATATAATGTTGCATATATGTACACACCGATAGAATAACATATATGCAGGTGAAAACATTATATTGGTGACCACACGACGCCCTTTTTAGGGATACAGATATATAAAAATAATAAATTAAACATTTCTCACACAATTTTTTTTTTAAAAAAAAAGTTTTTGGTTTCGGGCGCTGAAATTGTTTCATACGTGTATAAGAAAAAAAATAAAAATCCATCATTTTTTTTTTGTTTCTCAAAGTTTAGTGTCATTCTGTGCGTGTCTAAAATTTTCATATACGCACAGTTTGTGGTTGTAAAATATATAGATAAATCAAAAACGTAATCGCCATTTTGTTCCATAATTTTTTTTGTGTTGCGAAACAAGTGATTTTAATTTAATTTCATAAATACAACGAACGAAAACGTAAAATACAATCAATACGGTGGGAAACTAAATCAGAAAAATATTAAAATACCATTTCCAAATCAAAATTTACTGTAACTAGCTGGCACACAATTCACAAATAAAGTAATAAAATCGTTATGGGTGCGACGGATGCCGGAGAAAATCCGAATAGCACTGTTGGCACAGCCTGACACGCAAGATCTGGATACACTCGCTACCACAGCTGATAGATTGTATGCCGCGATGAACAGCAATCAAAATATTTCCGCGGTTACAAGACAGTCAAGAGCCGCCGTCCGTCCGGATTCCTATCGACCACCAACTGCGAGCACTTCAAACAGCGCCACAGTCGAAGATCGACTTACGAAAATTGAGTCAAGATTGAATTCATTGTTCAACAATAGAAACCGCAGTCGTTCAAGAGGTCGGAAATATTCGGCGCAAACAGGGTTCCGACGCAGCTCCTACTCAAGAAGCCCCAGCAACACCCGCCAATACGATAAATGCTGGTTTCATTGGGGGTTCGGGGCGGCGGCGCGAAAATGTGTAGCACCATGTAATTTCAAAAGTACATCCGCATCCAGCATGGATGTGGACATCACCCATTCAAAAAACGAGTCACTCAACGGGTAGAGATGACAACATCCCACACCCATAAATTAGGTCGTCTCTTCATACACGATAAGCATAATAATTTCACATTTCTAATAGACACTGGTGCTGACCTTTCGGTTATTCCAGCTCAATTTTTCAAGGGAGCGTTTTCATTCTCAAAACGCGACCCAGATCTAGTCTTATCGGCTGCCAATAATACCACAATCCACACCTACGGCACAAAATTGCTTCAGGTGTAACATTGGCTTTAAAATGGGTGATACTAAATGACAAAAATTACTTAGCCGCCGTTAACATAAAAAACTGTGAATTATTTTGTTGGTAAGCCATTCCCACTCCCGGCTCAGTCGTAAGAGGTACTATTCTTGGTCGTAGGTTTTTATTCACAGATAAAGGGAATGGCTACGCTGTAATGCGACTGTCAACTCACTTCACTTCATTCATGGTCCAAACTATTCTCTTACAAACACATACTTTTAAATAAATGCAACTATCAAAACTTTAGAGTATTTCATTTTAAATAAACATTTTATTATTTACTTTAAAAAAAATAAAAATAAACAATGAGTTTATAAAGAATGGCAGAAAAATATAAATTAATTAATGAAACAGAAATTCATTCATTTGTAGTAATATTCCTAACAACCATAAAAAAAAATAACATGACTAGTTGACTAATTGAACCGGCGATTGAAATCATCAATCCAAAAAAAAATAAACGGTAAACCAAAATTATAATATAGTAAACAAATAAATCTTACCTGCAAAATCGAAGACGATAGAAGCGCTTCCAAGCCTTGATCCTGTAGGAACCTTATGTATTTAGAACTAAAAAAAATGTGATAAGAAAAATTCACCAAAACTACCGAACTTAATTAATTAATCAACTTTTACAAAATTAAAAAAAAACTAAAGCAAAAATACTAATATTTAAATAAGAAATAAAAAAAAAAATTGAAAATAAGAAACAATATTAAGTAAATCAATAAAAAAAAATTTTGATTTTTATGAATTTAACAATAGCCAAAAAAAAAACAACACGGTAAGCTGCAATCTGCACCGACAAGAGAAAACGTCATCAATCATCACGACACGTTTACCATATCCAAATAATACTCGTACTTGAAATGTACCACAATTGACTTGGTATATATATGTATGGTGTATTTGTTTTTATATAATTTATGACCCTCGATCAACGGGGTGAATTTGTAACGCAAACGATATAATGTTGTAATGTCTTTAATGATTAGTTTTCATAACTATAAGTGTAACTAATATAACTCATACGGAAATTTTATGATCATTCCTTTTTGATTATAAACATTATTTGTCACACAATTTCATTAATATAACGATTTTTCAATGATCGTTTATAAAACCATTAATGCAGTTCATGGTAACTAAATGCATTTTATATGTTCGTTATGTGTGCACTACACAATATATATTAATTTATTAATTTTTCAAATTTATTTAAATTAATAAAACTAATTTTAACTATTATTCATTGTTTTTGAATTCACACATAAAAAAAACTATACAGTAGTTATTAACTAAGTACAAAAATCACTTTATCATTTTGTCTAATTATTATTTTTTTAGTGAATTTTAAATATGGTTTTTAATTAGATAAGAGCTACTTAGACACTCCCCAAAAACCAACTGACTGAACCAAAAAAAAAATTTTGCTTCGCTTGTATTTTAATTATTTTGTTGTTTCTCGAATAATCGCGCTAACACACATCACCAAAATCCATATCGAACCATTTTCCGGTTATTTATACATACAAACAAAAAAAAACATTTGAAAAGAAAATGCGTACCGTTAAAAAAAAATCCACGAGATAACCCTTGATTAGAACGGTGAGATACCTGACCACCAATTATTGTATACACAATAATTATTATTATCACCCATTCAACCGAGGAGTAAAGTATCAATGAAAACAAATTATTTGATCAATTAGAGGCAATACAGTCGCAATCCAGTAACATTTATATGACTGCGCCAAAGCAAATGTTACACAGGTGGACATCGGACTTAAGAGAAAATTCACTCATGCATTCATTTTAGCTGATGTGAATCGTCCGATTATTGGCGCCGATTTCCTGTGTAAGTTTGGCCTCCTTGTTGACCTAAAGCACAAAAGGCTGGTTGATTCAGCGACTAAGCTGTCAATCAATGCCACAATGGTTCTTGATAACACTCCAACTCCGATCCATTATGCAGTCAACAACGGTTATGCCACTCTGCTTAAGAATTTCTCATCACTTACAGCAGAGCCAAATTACAACTTACCAGTTAGACACAACGTGGTTAATCACATCGTTACAGCAGGACATCTGCCCGTTTCAAGACCACGTCGGCTAGATCAAGTGAGACATAAAGCCGCTCAAACAGAATTCCAGCATATGGTGGAATTAGGGATTTGTAGGCCGTCTGCATCTCCCGTCTCTTGTCCACTTCACATGGTGAAGAAAAAAGATCAAGATTGGAGACCATGTGGGGATTATCACGGTAACAACACCGGATCGCTACCCGATACCCCACATTCAAAACTTCTCCATGCACTTAAATGGATGCAATATATTCTCCAAGATTGATCTTGTCAGAGCATATCATTTAATTCCCGTCGCACCTGAGGACGTCCGTAAAACGGCAATCACAACACCGTTTGGCCTATTCGAATTCACCCGAATGCCATTCGGCTTACGCAATGCCGCTCAAACGTTCCAGAGATTTATGAACGAAGTCATTCGTGATTTAGACTTCGTTTTCGTCTACATTGACGACATTCTTGTTGCATCTAAATCTGAGAAACAACACAAACTGCACCTCGAACAACTTTTTCAAAGGCTAACACAGTTTGACGTTCACATCAAGAGCTCAAAGTGCGTCTTTGGCGTATCAACTCTTGACTTCCTCAGCCATAAGATTACACCTAATGGTATTCTGCCGTCTGAAGAACGAATTAATGCCATTAGGGATTTCCCAGCCCCTACTTCAATAAAAGGTATACAGCGATTTGTCGGTATGGTAAATTACTACCACCGATTCATTCCAAAACTCGCTCAAACACTCGCACCAATTCACAGCCACTTGGCAGCTTTACTCAAGAAGCCCAAGACAGCCAAAAATTTCACTTGGCCTGACGAATGTCAACAAGCATTCACGTCACTTAAAGCTGAATTGGCCCAGATAACACTTCTGGCACACCCACTGAGCGACTCAAAGCTCAGCATAACCACTGACGCCTCAAATACAGCTGTCGGTGCTGTACTACAACAGTACAATAACGAGTGTTGGGAACCATTGGGATTCTTCTCCAAGAAACTCTCTGATGCCGAAAAGAAATATTCTGCATTCGATAGGGAATTACTAGCAATTTATCAGGCAGTCAAACACTTCCGATATTTTGTCGAAGGTCGGGATTTCACCATTTACACCGACCACAAGCCTCTGACACGAGCAATTCAGTCTAAAAATGAACGTAATCCGAGGCAATCTCGCCACCTCGATTATATCAGTCAATTTACCACGGACATTCAGCATGTTCACGGACACGACAACGTTGTCGCAGATACACTATCGCGCACAACCGACAATGAAATGGCCGCAGTCGACACACACATCGACTTACAAATAATTGCAAACGCACAAAAAGCAGACCTAGAACTTGAGAATTTACTTTCTGGTTCCGAATGTCACAATAGTTCATCAATGGAACTTAAGCTTTTCAAGCTACCTGGCCTCGAAATAGTTTGCGAAATCGCAGATGGGAAGAATCGCCCATACATCGCAGACTCACTACGTCGCACCGTATTCAATACACTACACAACATTTCACATCATGGAGTCCGTGCAACTCGTAAATTGATCACAGCTCGCTACTTTTGGCCCAGTATAAACAAAGACGTAAACCAATGGGCTCAGTCTTGTTTATCCTGCCAACGTGCCAAAGTTCAACGGCACACAAAATCACCTCATGGACAATTTCAAATTCCGCCTGGTCGATTTGAGCATATCCATATAGACATCGTAGGACCACTTCCACCATCTAATGGATACTCATACTTACTCACTTGTGTCGATCGCTTCACTCGCTGGCCTGAAGCATACTGCATGACCAATATGTCTGCTACAACCATTGCCACCACTTTTTTCAATAACTACGTATCACGATTCGGCGTACCCCTTAATATCACAACCGATCAAGGAACGCAATTTGAGTCCAAGCTTTTCACAGAGTTAACAAAACTCCTTGGCTCACATCGGATACGCACAACGGCTTATCATCCGCAAGCCAATGGCATGGTCGAACGCTTGTAACAATCATATACTCAAGTTTTATTAAACAGAGAATATCACTGTTGCAGACTTCCCCTCAGTGGTTCCAGAGCAGCTTTTTCAGCCGGATAGCGTGCAGTGGCTGGGGAGGTTCTTTGCTGGACCAAGAGGAAGCTAGTAATCGCTGCTTCTACAGGGTTACGCTTAACTGAGGATCAGATGAGACCATGAACATGTTGCTTACGGACTTACAACAAACTACTTAGCCAGACATACTGTGTATCTGCCAACCGAAATTAAAACCAAATATTTTTGAGAACAATATGATTGAATATAAAAAAAAATAAATTATTTCCCCAAAATGACAGTAGCGGATGTTACTTAAATGACATTCCCAAAATTAGCGGTTAGAGAAAAATTGTAGTAAAAAAAAATATGTACAATAAAAAAAAAAATGAAATATAAAGAATCAAATATAGAAAAAATGAAAACAAAAAAAAATTCAATATGAGAAAACGAAATTATAAAGATAATGATGAAAAATTATAAGAAAATAACATAAATGTAATTGGTATACTTGCATAAGATGCTTAATTAACACCACATATACCGCAATCAAAAATTGTTGCTTAGAAACACACCAATCTTCCGCTTAACTGTCCTGGTAAATATCGAATCCGTTATGTATTCCAAAAATACCATGTCCCAGCGTCCTTCGATGCAATCCGTATTAACCCAGTTGATAAATATTGGATGAAGATAATTCAGCTTGTAACTCAGTGCATAAAAGTCACCCAAAACATAAAGAGATAATTATCCGGTCAGTATCCAGTGATAATAATGGATAGGAAGTTAATAATTAAGGTTTTGTTACGTACCTTGTAACTTGGTGCCTATACGTTAGCACCAAGTTGTCCCAATTATAGCAGCACACAAAAAATGTTGATAATCACTGTCCAAATATCACGCTCGTACCACAAAATTTGACTTGTATGAAATATTTGAGTATTGAAAATATGTACTGCACTTATTAACTACCAGTACAAACAAATTTTAATTCAATGGTATTTCATTACCATTCAAGAAATGTTCACAAGAGAAACAAGAATGATAACACCTCAGTTCACCGCAACTCCACGTTTCAACAAAAAAAACTGCTAACGGTCCCACAATGAATCAAATCACAAAATTAATTAATCAAATCACAAATTAATTAATTTATTAAATTTTTTTTTTCTTGGATATTTTAGGATTTAAACACTTGATCATACAATTTAATTACATGCCAATAATGTAGTTTTTTTCATTGTTCAAAATTCCATGTAACAATTATAATTAGGTTCTTAAAAATGATCCGTTTTATTTTGTTTAGCAGAAAAAAAAAAAATTGTCACATCACGAAACGAAATCACCAAACAAAATTTTAATTTTAACAAATAAACTCAAAATATATTTTTTTTTAATCACAATTTTTCTCAGCTTCTTCTATCTAAAAATTCCAAAAAGCCAATCCCTATATCATTCCGCTATCTCTACCATTACACCTCCCATTCCCCTTCAACCAGTTTGTTTTCTTTTTTTTTTTAAATATTTGGTGTTCAGCGCTGGCCAACCTATTACCCAAAGAGATCCCAATCATCGCGCGTGGTGAGTAAAAATAATCAAAACTTCCGGTTTACCGGTTACACGCTTCCATCGGCAACTCAAAGCCGCATTAATGGCCAGAGGCAACACGATAAACTGGAGTTCGGAAGTACCAATCATACTACTTGGTATCCGAGCAACAGTGAAGGAAGATCTTAAGTGCTCACCGGCAGAATTAGTTTACGGTCAAACCATCAAACTACCCGGTGAATTCTTTATCGAAAATCCTCCTTCACCACTCCCAACTCCCGACACAATCATCGACCAACTGCGACAAACCATGCGCAACCTCATACCTAAAGCACCACGTCAATCCAAACAAGATGACGTATTTGTTCCGAAATCGCTCAGCAACTGCGATTTTGTTTTTATCAGAACAGACAAGGTTCGCACGGGATTAACTCCTCCCTATGAAGGTCCGTATGAAGTTATACGGAGACTTAGGAAACATTTTGTCGTATCGATTAATGGAAAAAATTCCAACGTTTCAATCGATCGACTTAAACCAGCTTACGGAATACTTAGTTCGGCTGAGCACACATCAAGCCATCGGGTTCATAAAACCGTCCGTATAGCTTCCACTCCGACAATCATTCCCTAGGGAGGGGGAAATCACTCGTGGGGGAGTCCTGTAGCGACTCACTCATCATCCAATTCAATTTCAGCACTCGTTCATCGCCACAATATGTGCACGTCCACACTCCGCACTTTATTTACATAAACACAGCACACAATTCATTTATTCAGATACTACTTCAGCGAATATAATCCAAAACAAAACAAATTCATTTCTGCTTCTCCTTTTTTATTCATCCGCTTGAAAAGACTTCGCTCGGAAAACGAACGATTATTTTTGCTTATATACATATCGTTTTTGGCTCTCGCCTAACACACTTCGTTAAAAGTTTTTCAACATTCTACAATACAAAAATATTCGTGATACCATTTTGTACGCGCGGAAGTATTTTTAAGTGTAAAAATAAATTACGCCGATTTACGGATTTAAATTATTTCACGTGAAATAATTTCGATTGAGTGTAGTGCGTGGTGAAAGATAAAATAAATTAATTATCAATTATTAATTGTAACAAAATATTTTTAATTATAAAAGTGTACAAAAACAAGTTGAATTACAAAGCCGGCGCGCCATATGCGCGTCATCATAAAATTTAGTGCGTTTCCTTCAGTGAGCACGGAATTAAATCAATTATTTATATAATGTTGCATATATGTACACACCGATAGAATAACATATATGCAGGTGAAAACATTATAATCCACAACACGATACTGGAAGATAATAAACATGCGCCGAACGGCTGTCATCAATTGTTCCGGAGACCAAATTAAATTCTCATCAGAAATAAAGGTTCAGTATATAATAACAACCGCCGTTAATTGTCATTGTAGTAAGGACATGTTCGACCTGGATAACATCCTCATCATAAACGAGTAATATGACAAAAACGCTTAATATACCACAATTAAAAACTAATTTTTTACCGATTACGACCATAAGTGACAATGAAAATGAATTCATATACTTCCCGGCTGGACGTTATGCACGATTTAATCGCGCAACCAATTCATAATCTAACTCATTAAAATGTCGTAGTTATTGTCAGCCATATTGTGATCAGCAACTCATTCCTATAGTTCCAGATTCTCGTTTATTCAACTCAACATAATCAAAAAAAAAATACATCAATTGTTACAGACAGTGGCGTATGGAAGGGCGGGTTGCAGGAGGTTGACCCCCCCCCCCCTCCTCGGGGGTTTCGTATTATAAATCATTTATAATACGAATAAGAAAAATAATCTGTTATAGGTATAACATATGGTATAGCACATGGAAACTATTTTTGATTCTTCACATTAAAGAAGTGTAAACAAAGCGCAGGATACAATTAGCCCTGTTTTTTGTAGTGCTGTGTAGACCAGTTTTCCACCTTAATTAGAGATAATTAAAATGTTTAAAAGACGGTCAGGTAGATCTTCTACCTATAATAACAAAATTACCAGAAAATATTTGTCAGATTTTTAGTTGCACTAGAAATCTGAATAGGACTTAATCTGGATATTCTCTCTAATTGGACAGTTCCAGGATGATCAGTCCCCTTGGGAATTACCTACGAAACACAATCGGGTAAGAGCGACTAAATGGATTGGCATTATTAAATATTTTATTATAGCAACCCAAAAATAACTCAATCTTGTTTTACAATATACTTGCACTTTACTTTACCTATTATCACAGCACTATTTTTAATCACAAACACATTAAACCGCCATAGCTCAGTGACCTTAGATGTCATGATCACTGTTTGCTGTACCCACCCAACCGTAAATGTACTACCATGATAACGGCGTACCATATGTGCAGTCGAAACTTAAACCATCCTCAAAACGTTTAACTGCTCAATATCATGTTTCTAAATAAACGAAATTTGAAACACTGTAAAACATGAAAAAACACATGATCACTTGTAGCAACAAAAAAAAAATGGAGGTGTGGCCAACACACGACTTTCTTTTACGAACAGCGAATTTTAAGAAACTTTTATAATGCAAATTTCTTGCAAACTTTATTAAGATTGTTTTTATTTTTTCATGTTTTCTGTAAATTGTATATTTTTGAAATATTTGTAAAATAAATTTTCTGTTTTACGGAATCTGGGACCTGGAACCCGAAATATTATGTAAGATATTAATGAAGATATATCTGTTTGGAGGTCCCTTGAGTCCGAAAAAGTGGGTTTCGAAATGATGTCTGTCTGTCAGTCTATCCGTTTCTCTGCTCGTCTGTTTGTCTGTGTCTTCTCTATAGCCCAGATGGCTTAACCAATCTAACAAAAACTTTAGATTTAAGCTTTACTTATGTAAAAGAAAGTAATAAAAAATAATAAATTTGTAAGAAGTTTGCGTAATTGGTGTCTCAAAATTCCCTGTTCGTAGAAGAAATGTGTTGGCCACACATCAATTTTATTTTTTTTATAAAATTTTTTAATTTTTTTTTTTAATTTTTAATTTTTTATTTTTTATTTTTTTTTTACTTTTAGTTTTTGGAAACATTTTGTTTTGGTAGTTTTTTTGTAAACCTGATACTTTTTCAGATATTTGCAAAACAAATTTTCTGCCCCACGGGAGTAGCTACTTCCGGTTGACCGATTTGGAGCAAAATTCACTGGGACCTCCCAATTTATCAAAAAAGCTTAAATCCGAAGTTTCAGCTGGATTGGTTAAGCCATCTGGGCTGTAGAGAGGACACAGACTGACAGACGGACAGACGGACATCATTTCGAAACTCACTTTTTCGGACTCAGGGGACCTTAAAAGAGATAAATCTTCAATAATCTCAAGGTCGAAAATTTTCATGATTACTATACTTTATTTTACTTACGTAAAAGAAAGTAATAAATTCATAATAACGACCACAAAAAAATTAAGAAATTTCAATTAGCATTCCACACAAGTTTTATTACTAAATTAGAAATCAATATTTAATATCATTAAATAGTGAATATGGCGAAAAGAAATAGTAATAAATAGTAACAAAAAAAAAATGCTTAACACTAAACTACATAATTATAAAAAATGCATGCATATAGTACAACAATTTTCTTAATTGCTTTACTTTAAAACCATGGCCCAACTAGAAATTTATGTAATTTTATGGATTATAAATTATAATTTACTAAGTTTAAAAAAAATTAAATTAAATATATATAATCTAGTTTATAATTAATAAATACAATAAAAGTATAACGGTTTTACGATCTTTTGGTACTTTTGCCCAAAAGATCAATATTTACAAATGTAATTTAGGGTGTGTCTCTTATACAAGTTGCTAAATGCATAATATTGCGTACATTTTTATTGAGATGAACGTTTGATAAATAATTTTCTTCTCGCCTAATTTTTTTGCCGTGGAACTTAGATACGTCCGGTGTAATATAAGCAGCTGTGGCATTATTTGACCAACGCTTGCTTTACCGCGATTTCTTAAGGTTTTTCTTCAATGCAGAAAAAAAAATGGTGTAATACAATTACAACCCTCCAAATTGGCGTTGTTGATAAAATTGCGACCATCAATTTTTAATCCGTATTCCGACTTACTTTATTAGATGTAAGCAGTACGATTTATTTTCACTCACTCACGACTTTACTATTTTATAATATGTACACACAATGACTAATTAAAATTAAATGTTTTATTTTCGCTCACTTATTTGCCAATACGTATTTTGGTCCTATGGCGAGCACTATGCAACTGACTTATGATCACATAATTTTAATTTTTGCAACAAAAAAAAAAAAACACCAACACATATCAATAAAATAAATCGGAAGTCAAATTAGCTGTCGCATTTTTACCAAACCAATATTTCTTCTTTCAAAATATATACATGGACATACCTAATCATCATTTTTGCTTTAATTCTATTACATAAAATGAAGTGGATTGTTGAAATTTCCTAAGCTTTTACAGTGCGTAAGTAAATACAGAAATCAAATAATTTGCTCTCTACAAAATAATACCAGAGCTATCCCATCATGCAATAATTGCGAATCTCATATGAAAAATTCATTTTATTATAAAGGGAAATATGAAGAGGCACTGAAAAAAATTAAAATTTTGAAACTGAACGTGAGTAACTTAAATAAAAAAATTGCCAATGTTAAGAAACGAGTAAAGTACAGTAAGAAAAATTTGCAATTGATCTCTGCCCATAAAACCAAATATCTCTCTGAAACCATTAACAAATTACCTCAAGTTAGTTTGGAAGCCAAAGAATTTATCAAAATGTTGGTTAATAAATCAAAAGAGTGGCCCTTGGAACAAAAAAGTATCGCACAGAGAATATATTTTAAATCACCCAGCTGCTACAATTTTCTAAGAGAAAATTTAAAATTACATTTACCCTCAAAATCTTCTCTTAGTCGATGGACCTTGTTAAAAAATTTGAAACCCGGACGAAATAGTTTTGTACTTAGTAGTCTTAGAGAAGAAATATCCGAGATGACCGAATCAGACAAAAATATAGTGTTAATGTTTGATGAAATTTCTACTCGACCTGACCTAGAATACGACCAGGTATACGACGTTATTGACGGCTTTTCCCAAGTAAATAAAAATAGATACCCGACAGTTGCAAATTATATCAATGTATTTATGATTCGAGGACTGTTTAATCAATATAAATACACAGTGGCATATCACGTAATCGAAAAAAATATGGATGGTGTGGTTACCAAAGGAGGGCTAATGGAAACCATTCAAGTATTATTTAGTATTAGTTTCAAAGTTATGGCGATAGTATGTGATCAAGGTCCAAATAATCGGAAATGCTTTAATTTACTTAATGTTACAAGAGAAAATCCTTTCTTTTTTTTTTGAAGGTAAAAAAATTGTCGCATTATTTGATACACCCCATTTGATAAAGTCAATCCGAAACAATTTAATCACTATAAAAATTTAGATACCCCTGACGGGACTACCAGTTGGAAAGTAGTTATGGAAATGTTTGAAGGCGAAAAATGCAGAACGACTAAACTCTGTCCGAAATTAACAGTGCAACATATATATCCAAATACTTTTCAAAAATTGAGGGTAAAATATGCAACCCAAATATTTAGTCGAACTGTAGTTGCGGCTATACGAACAATGATTGATTTTAAAAAGTTTTCGGATGAAGCTGCAATAAATGCATCATCAACAGCAAGTGTTTCGAAAAAATTAATAGACTGTTCGACAACTTAAACAGTAAATTACATTTCGACCCAAAACCTCACAAGTCCGCATTAAAAAGAGATAATGATATTTATGTGAATTTAAATTTTATGTTAGATTACCTTGTTAAAATTAAACAAAATCCTAGAAAAACTATATATTGTTTGAATGGCTTGATACAAACCAAAAGAGGTATTTTATTATTATTCGATTATCTTCAAGAAGACAATTACAATATTGGTTTCATGCTAACTTCAAGGCTTAATCAGGATCCGCTAGAAAACTTTTTTTCGTGTATTAGGCAAAGAGGCGGGAATAAATAACCATAATCCATCGGTTCATTCAGTTTTCCAACACCATTTCAAAATTAATATCGATAAAATTTTTGGACAGCTCTACATCGGCGAATTGTGAAAATGATAATGATGAATTATTAATGCCAACTGTTTCATCATAAGTGCCTTTCGAATCTGATAACAATAGTATGAAAATAATTTCTGATCAGATTGATATTCAAAAATGCAGCAATGATGAGTTAGATTTAGTCGTTATGGATACAGAATTGAGTTTTGATGAATCTTTTTGATGAAAAGATTAACAACTGTCCTTCTTGTAGTAATTGTTTAGTAAAACTGGACGATACTGTACAAATGAAAAGCGAAAATTTTTTATTTTACAAAAATTATACCAAAAATAGTCAATTCGGTTCGCTCCATGCATCAACTGAACTATTTTTCAACATTTCAAAACTTCATATTGAAATATTTTCTCATATATTTAAAATACACCCGGAAATTGAAAATATTAAAAGGTATATTTCTGAAGTTTGTGTAGCACGTACTCCTTGCTATGATCATAATTGCAAAATATTAGATTTCACTATTTTAATTCTTATAAGAAACCATTGTAAATGGCGCACAAAAAAATTTGTTGGCTTAAACAAACAATATTTACAAAAACAAAATATGTACAAATGTAGCCAACCGATCCTGTAAAGCCTCATCGACTTTCTCTGAGTCACCTCCAATGCACGTTCTAGCAAAATGACAATTCATTCCACCAAGTGCCCAGTAAATTATTGTTACCAAACATGCAATTGAAGATATATTTATGATCGACCATCAGCAAGAAATCTCGCGAATTTACTGTTCAATAATAGTACATTGTGTCATTAGGATTAAAAGTGATACTTTGTTTGACGAGCAATTATATTTGCCTGCGAGGCGAAGCGCAGCGTAGCCGAGCAAAAGCAAAGATTGCGAGTCAAACAAAGTCACTTTTAATCCGAATAACACATACTATTTTTTCTCCAACGAAGAGTTCATGTCGTGTCGGTTGTATATTACTAATTATACGAGTAAGTACATATTATGTAATTAAAACTTCAAAATTGAAACTAATTTTGTTGAAATATTTTGTGAAACTAAGGAGGTCATGACTTTTGTTTGGAAAAAATAGTATCTGTTATTCGGATTAAAAGTGACTTTGTTTGACTCGAAATTTTTGGTTTTACTCGGCTACGCATACTACTTTTCTCATAGTATTAAAAGTACGTACTTTTACACCTAGGATTAAAAGTGTAGCTTAGCAACACACACATTTTTAAAATAGTAAGAAAAAGGCCAACTTTAATTCCCAAAAACAGTATTAAAACAAGAGGCTTTTAAGACGTTGGGAGAAAAACATATTTTTGTTAGTGACGAAAAACAATATTTTACAATAAATAAAATACAATATGCAAATAAAAAGAAAGAAAAGAAAAATTTGAATGAAACATAAGGTATGGAACAATCGAAGAGGAGAGAAAATACAGCAAAACCATTATATAATGTTTTTATTATCGAAGTTTAACTGTAGGGACTTGGAATTCTGACTCATACCGATTTTGTGTAATATGAAACTTCTATATAGTTCTATTATTCTATGCTAGGACATTCTACGGTTTCAAAAAATGTTATTGAAGTATGCGACGCCATTATTAAAATTATGCTGTCTGAATTTATGCCAATACCAAATGGAAAAGTATAACTATCCAAATTTTATTGGAGTATTGATGGCAAGCACGTCCATTTAATAGTGGTTCCATTTATTTCAACTATAAAAAAACATTTTCTTCTTGTATTGCTGGCATTAGTAGATGCAAATTAAAGATTTATAGCTGTTGCTATAGGGTCATACGGCAAAAAACAGTTACGGAGGTATTTTTGTAAATTCGAAATTGGGAAAAAGCCTTGCGCTAAATAAATTATAAGTACCAGGGAATTGTAAGCTAATTGTGGCAGATGAAGCGTTTATATAAATATATATAAATTATATATTGATATATAAATTATATATAAATTATATATTGATTCCATATCCGCTAGCGCAACTAAAAAACGAAGAAACAATTATACAACAATATAATTATCGACATTCTCGTGCCAAAAGAGTTCGGAAACAGTTTCGGAAATCTGACACAAAAATTTCGGCTTTATAATAGAAGGGTCCAGTTAAAGCCAGAAAATGTAGATACAATTATATTTACGGCGTGCATTTTACATAATTTCATTATAAAAGCGAAGCATTTCGAGGTGCCTACTGAGAACGAAACCGTTGTAATAGTATATTGTATAACAAGTGAAGAAAACGAGTCATTGCAATACGAAAATGAAATTTGCTGAGCGATACCGAGGGCTGCAATCACTTGAGTATTGCAATGACTCATTTTCACACGAGTTATACACGCTATTTTTTCTGCGATACAATAGCCCTGTAATATTTATAAATATGTAGAAACATAATAAATTACAAACTTGTACAGATCAAACACAAATTTATTAAACCATTAAACCATTTGGGTTTTCACAAATCGTGTAGCAATATTAAGCAATCGTTGTGTAATGAATTATTTCCACACGATTTTAGTAGACGACGCAAAGGCTCCTTTTCTCATATAATTTAAATTCAAAAATCATCATCGAAAGCATAGGTTACTGCACTATCGTAGAAAAAATAATTTGCGAAATCTTCCATATCAAGGTGGTAGCGGCACTTCTACTACATTTCATATTAGGGATACATTTGCAAGTTTCTTTAATAGTGCAGCGGGAGACATTGATTGGTTACTAGACATTGATTATTTTAGATAACACCTTATAGAAAATTATATTATTTATTATGAAATAAAATAAATAATTAGGTAAACTAACCACTATGTTTGACTATTTTCTCAATCTTTTCCCAGGCACACAAAATTTCTTTCTTATGATTTGTATGCACAATTTTTTTATGTTTACACACGAAAAGTTAAACAGAAAATAAAGGTACTCGATTTTTTTGGTACTCTTCTTTCGTATTTGTTCGCCTTCAGATACCAGACAAAACATTTTTTTTCAACAATATTGTCCGTGTCTGTACATGTCTGAACTTAACTGACCGGATAATATAAATCAGCCTTTAGGCTGGGCTGTCCTACAATTTATAATTGTTTCTGCTAATCCCACATGTACCTAATAATAACCGCACATCTAAATAATAACATCATAAAAAAAAACCATCTTTTGTTAACAGAGTTATGTTCAAATTAATATGATGACACAAAAAATTTAAAAGTTTATCGTGATTACAAACCATAAAAAATTATAAAATCAACAGTTTCAATTTTATTAAATTATTCAGATTTTTAATAAACTTTTTTTTTTATCTAATTTTCCGAATAAATATGTACACAACACACATACATCCATAAATTTCCAACTTATTCTAAAAAAACAAAATCGCTTTATATTTTTTCCATTCTGAATCTGTGTGTGTGTGTGTGTGTGTGTGTGTGTGGCTAAGTAAATTATCAGAGGACGAATTTAGTTATAATTTTTGTTGTTGTTTTACGTTATTAAATTGCTCAATCAGGCTAATGTAGTTTTTATTGTCCACCTGGTTGTAGTTAAGCATAATATTTTGGTAGTATTTCAATCAAAAAACAAAAACCAAAAAAAAATTTAATTAAAAGTCGCGCTCTGATCGTTTCGTTTGTGCAATGTAAGCTAATTTAAATATTTAAAGTTAATTTGCGTGCAAATTGGAGAAGGGAGCTTTTGAGGGTTTAAAGAACTTAAATTGATTTTTAACCTTAACGTATATACATTTAATTTTTTTTTTTGTTGTAAATTTTTGTTCCACACGATAGTATATCACAAGAAGGGATACCAAAATATGTAATAAAATTTATCCGCAAAAATATTTATTAAAAAAGGATACAGCACATAATTTTTATGATTATTTATTAGAATTTAATTATTGAAAAGTAATATAAAAATGTATGTATGGCGAATATTTTTATTAATTATACAGCATTTTCTGGAAATAGATGAGCTTTAGCTATCATACCGCCCAATAACCAAATATATTTATTTATTATATAAAAATTGAATATTTTTATTGTTAAAAACGTTAAATGGGTTATAAAAATATTTATTTTTATTTATTTGTACAGAGGCTATTTTTGTTTAAATTTAAATAAATGGGAACTTTAAATAATTCAATAAAATAAATTCCTTTGTTAATATTCAGCTCTCCGATAAAGGGTTAATTGACCGCATGATATGCGTTTAATATAAATATAATGTACACACCTAAAATAAAATATTTTCCCATAAAATGAAAATGTTTATTTTATAACCTTTACAAGGGAAAATTTCACTTTGAACGATTAAAATGTTACACAGTAAAAAAAAATTAAAAGCTTCTTTATTTATTTTTTTTTTTTTTTGAAAATGAATTACGTTTTTATTAGATGAAAAATTTTCCCAAGCATACCTGTTGAATATTAAAAAAAAAAAAAAAAACCGAGAAATTTCTGAAAATAATCTTAAATTTTCTGTCTTTCAAAATAAAAATAAAATAAACTTGGTAAAGAATATTTTTTAGATATACATTTCTTCTTCTTATGTTTATTGTTATTTTTAAGTTTTAGCTGTTTGATTCTTCATCGTACTTTGTGTTTAAAGTAAACTTTTTTATTTTGAAATTAAAACCAAAAAAAATTAAAAATATATTAAACAACAACAAAAACCATTAATTTTTCGTTTTGTAATGGTTTTCTGTTAGGAAAATTGGTTTTTGTTATGACCTTTTTGTGATATGACTTGTGCTGTGCGATGTTTAACTTTGAATTATCTGAACTTTGATATTAGACGTTTCATGTTTTATATAACAAGTTTAATAAAAATATTTAAGCTTAAGTAATTAGAGTGTTTGATAATGGTTTCATGTATTTTTATACAATTTTCGTTTACAATTTTATTGAAAATGTCACGTGCTGTTTAAATTAAACCGAGTTTTTTTTTTTATTTTATTTTTTTTCTGTTAAACGGTTGATAAATCAAAGAAAATATACCACCACCCCATCTTATACACCATCGAGCACCCGCATAAAATTGTATAATAATTTCCATTTGAGTTAGTGAATTGATAAAACAAATAAACAAATCATTAGAAAATTAATTGAATTACTCCCTTTGCTTGTTTTGAAATTTAATGAACTGATTTGTAATCATAGCATGATCTGATTCTATTAATCAAGTATCATCATCTTTGTGTGTCTGTATACGTACACAAATACATACATTCATTTATCTATATAGAAAATCATCATTAAAATGCAATGAATATAATCGCAACCATCATAAAACGTTTCGAGTCTCTAATGTAAAATTATACGAGCGTATTTGTATACATAGCAGCCGTAGTAGTTGGTTCGCCTTCTATATGTATCCATTGAAACATGTGGATTGCTTTTTTTTTAGTTCATTATACAGTTCTGTATTCTAACATGCTCTCTTAACATTATATACGTTAATGCGAGAATCATTGAATGTTTTTGTTTTGTGATAATTGGCCTTATGCGCCATTTGAACACAATGAGCGGTGTGAAATTGTATGTAAATAATCAAAATATCTACGAGTATTTTGAACTTTAAATTATGAGGCTGGTGTTAGGTGTGCTTTTTGTACACAATACACATAATTACTGAAAAGTAATTTAATTTTGCTTGTGGTACAAAAAAAAACATATTTTCTATCTTCTCCAATACAGAAAACCACACACACCCCATTGTTAAATGGTTAATTATGAATGTCTATACCAAATCAAAGCACAAATTTTAAACCTCATGAACAATTTATTGGTTTTCTACTTTGCTTACTATACTAATTGATACTGTTCTTATGTATATGAAAAACTAAAATAAAAAACATTCTTATGTGTATTCGTCTTTGGTTAATTTTAATTTTATTTTATACACATAAGAAAGTTTTATTTTCCTACCATTTTCTTACAAATAATTTTTATTTCTTTAAAATAGAAAATTAAATGTGGTTTCGTATTTTTTTTTTTTTGTTTAATTTACACAAGAATACGATGTACTCGTACACTAGTAAAAAAGCTGGTAAAGAAACAGAAAAATAAATTTAGATAAAGTGTGAACTTAATGATGATTTAACGAAAACACAAACGGAGCAAAAAATCCTGCAAAAAAAAAACACTTTAATAGTTGGTTTCTCTTTCTCAATGTTTGTTCTTTTTTTTTCATCGTAGTTATAGTTAGTTTTTCTTGTAATGAAAATTAAGAAAATTATGTTGGTATTTAATTAAGTTAATTAATTTAATTTGTTTTAATAAGAAAAAATGAAATGTTTATAGTGTTTTTGTGTTGTGTTTGCGAAATTATGTTAGATTAGGGATATAGTTACTATATTGTGCGGGTGGAAAGGTAATTAAATAAAAAAGGCAGAGATTTGCTGATTCTATGAAAGTTTTTGAGTTGAAAGCAATAAAATGTAAAAAATTAGTCAATTGAATAATAGAAATTCAAGAAATCAACTGCTATATTTTTTTGAACAAACAGGTAAAACAAACAAAATTTTATGAACATTAACAATAAAGCATGTTTTAAATGAGCCTAATTCTCAAACTGGCTGTACCGCGTTTATAACAAACAAATACATTCTTTATTATATTTAAGAAACAAATTCGCTTACCATTTTAGTACTCTTTTTTAAGTACATTTGTAACAAATCTATGTATTTCTTCAGGAGAACTGAGAAAATACCCGTGAATACCACATTTTCGAAAAGAGGAAAAGTAATAATTTGGTTTAATTGGCTGAGTCTAGTTGGCTGAGTTAACCAAACTTTTGTTCAAGTGTAGCAATTTGATAAATTGCTTCATGCAAAATTTATTTTTTGAATTTTTGGTTCGAGTAGAACGTCGTTTGCCCATCACTGATTTCGTTATATACATATTTACAACAAGTATTGCTCCAAAGTAAAAATTTAAAAAGTGTATAGTGTATACAGTTTATGTGGTGGTCATTATAAATATATTTATATACCTTGACTGGTCATTTGTGTCTGAGTGGAAGTATGCTTTAAAAAAATGATTATGAGTATATAGAGTATTGACAATGTAAGCGAATTGCATCTATATGTATTGCAAGTTTGTTTTTCTTATATGCGGGTTTTTTTTATTGGTCAGTTCGCTTTGGATGGTGAAGCCAAATTCATATGAAAAAGAGTCTGCGGATGATTGAATATTAAATCTTAATAAATAATTAAATATTATTTAAAGTGCTCATTCGGGTTAAGATAATTTTTAAATTAATAAAGTGCTAAATTAAATGTAATTTTATTTCTAGTTAAGTGCATTTTCATGGCATATTGTGTTCGTGGTTTGATAAATAAAAACTCCGGTGAGATTTTTACCTAACGTTCTGGAAGTTTTTTTTTATGTACCATCGCAATATTGGGGTATAGAGCACGTACGGAAAGGTAGTTATTATGAGTCTGGTGCTAAGGAAAAAACTAACTAAAACAAAAAAAAAACAGCTAGGGCATTCTCTGTCAAATCGGCCACCTCCCCTGCACATTTCATTTTTTGAGGTAAATAAACTTTCTTGAACTTAAAATTTTGCTTAGAATGTCTACTTTTTAATGCCGTATGGCGTTTTTATATCGTCCTTGGATTTTCAAAATGCCGGACCATATATGCTAAGCAAGTCTTTAATTTTTAATAAAATTGATTTAAAAACGTAATTTTAACTCTGTTAATTTATTCAAAAGTGTTTTTGGTGTCATAGATTACACATTTTTTATTATTGTTTTACAATTCCAAGATGGCGGATCCAAGATGGCTGCCAAAATTGGTAAATTTTTCGACGTTCATAAGGATCGTTAGAAACATGTCCTAGAAGGTTTTCAGGATCGCTGATCACGAATTTGAGGTCAGAATTTTAATATTCAAGATGGCAGACAAAAGATGGTGGTCGAATATGGCCGAAAAATGGCTAATTTTTCGGTGCATTGTTTTTATCCTCCATTATCTATACATATAAAAAATGAATTCCTGTTTGTTTGTTTGTCTGTTCCGAATGGGCGTCTCAGCCGCTCAACCGATCGCCATGAAATTTTTACCATGTACAAGTTGCATATCCAGAACCAACCTCACGATATTTCGGAAGGGGCTGGACCCCGGGGTCTAGGGGCTGCAGTACAAATTTTTTCGAAAATTTTAATTTTCGTTAAATTTTTCCACGAAAAATGAGTTTATGGGGCTGGTTATATGAAATTACTGACATGTTCGAATCCGAGGGGCCCAGCCCTGGATCAAAAATTAATTTTTACATGTATAGATACAAATATTTGATTATTTCAAAATTACTTCTCAGTTCTCAGTCGCTCAACCGATCGCCATGAAATGTTTACCATGCAAATGTTGCATGTTCAGGACCAATCTTACGATATTGTGAAAGGGGCTGGCCCCGGGTCTAGGGGCCATGGTACAAATTTTTTCAAAAATTTAAATTTTTTTACGAGAATGAGTTTTGGAAAGGGGTTAAATGAAATAAGAGACATGTTCGAATTCGGGGGGTCCGCCCCTGGATCAAAAATTCATTTTTACATGTAAAGATACAATTATTTGATTGTCCTGAAATAACGCCTTAGCCGCTTTACCGATCGCCATGAAATTTTTACCATGTATATGTTGCATGTTCAGGACCAAGCCCACGATACTTTTGAAGGGGCTGGACCCCGGGGTCTAGGGGCTGTGAAAGGTACTAAAAAATATTGTACGTATAAACTGATTTACTTTGAAAAGTACTAGCGTTTTATATTTGAAAATTGCATCTTCTACAAGAAACATCCTTGGATTCAAATTATTGTACGTGTAAAATTGCCTTAGTTTGAAAAAACTTCTTTTGTTTTTCGAAATGTCATTTTCAACCACAGTTCGCGGTAAAACGTATCGAAGTGGACGTAGTTTTAATCGTTTTGAATAAATTAATATTAATTTGTGTTTCGGATGCCGTTGTTCTCGATTAGTTAGCTATATTGCAATAAAATAATTGTTGGTGATTATTTTCCTGGTATTAAATATTATTTCAAGTGAATATACATTCTTATTAGATTTAAGTTTTCAGTTTATAAACGTGTTAATCTATGATTACTTTTTGATTGTAGATAACATTTGATTTTGCTTATAAAAAATTTCGTAAAGACATTTTCAAACACAGTTCGCGGTGAAACGGCCTAGCACATGCTCACATTTTGATTTGGTTAAAGGACAAGATTACTCCGACTCAAATTGATAGTGTTATATCAGCTGAATTACCCAATCCCCAAGAAGATCCGATACTTTTTGAAATCGTTAGCAAAAACATGATACATGGGCCATGTGGAGCCGTGAATCCCAATTCACCTTGCTTGAAAGACGGAAAGTGTTCGAAAAAATATCCCCGAAAGATGTATCAGGAAACACAAACTGGTGACGACGGATAACCACAATACCGGAGACGAAAACCCGATTACGGAGGACACACAGCCACTCTCAAAGTAAACAATGTGCATCATGAGGTAGATAATAGCTGGATTGTTCCTTACACTCCATTACTGTCGAAATATTTAAAGGCCATATTAACGTTGAGTACAGCAACTCGGTTAAGTCAATTAAATATATATGTAAATACGTCAACAAAGGCAGTGATATGGCAATTTTTGGACTTTCGTATACAAATTCACCATTCGATGAAGTCACGCAATTTCAAATAGGACGTTACATCTCAGCAGTAATGAAGCTGTCTGGCGAATTCTGAATTTTAATATTCACGAGCGTTATCCAACAGTTGTACATCTTATTGTACACTTAGAAAATGGACAACGAGTTTACTTTACGGAAGAAAATCTGTTACAGAGAGCTGCGCAACCAACGAATACGACATTAACAGCCTTTTTTCTACTGCGCGGAAAAGATTCATTCGTAAAAACGTTGCAACAAGAAGTTTCAAAATAATATACATGGAACACGCCGAAGAAGCAGATTTCAAAACAAAGCAAGGCACAATTATTCGGGAGTACCCTGGAATACGTGGTTCTGATGCCTTGGGTCGAGTTTATAATGTTAATCCTAACAATACGGAGTGTTATTTTCTGAGAATGCTGCTTCTTGAAGTAAGAGGACCAACGTCTTTTCAAGCACTGAGAACTGTAAATGGCGAAGTATATCAAACCTACAGAGAGGCATGTCTTAAACTGGGCTTACTTGAAAATGATGAACACTGAGATAGAACACTAACCGAAGCATGTCTTATGTGTCGTCCAGCACAAATACGCAAGCTCTTTGCAATCATATTAACAACACGCACACCTTCCGATCCTAAAGGTCTTTGGGAAAAGCACAAAGAAAGCCTTAGTGAAGATATACTTTGGAAAGCACGTAGAACAAATCCCGATATGGAAATACAGTTTTCAGCAGACATATTTAATGAAGCACTTATATTACTCGAGGATGCATGCTTATACATTAATAACAAAGTAATTTCCCAACTTGAGTTGCTAGCACCGACACGCCATGGAAACATTGTTCGTGATAGAGATCTATTACGAGAACAAAATTACGACGTTGGTCAGTTACGAGTTTTCGCTGAGACTCAAAAAAATCTCTTTGTGGATGATCAAAGACAGGAATACACTAAAGTGATGCAATACATAGCAAACGGTAACGGAGGAATTATTTTTCTTGATGCACCCGGAGGCACTGGAACAACATTCCTTCTTAATTTGAAACTTGCTGAAGTAAGACAGCAGAATACAATCGGCCTCGCTGTTCCATCATTTGGAATTGCATCCACTTTACTCGATGGAGGACGCACAGCACATTCAACGTTTAAACTACCATTGAATTTGAATCAAGCGGATAATTTTTCTTGCAATATAACACGAAATTCGGGAATTGCCACGTTATTAAAACATGCAAAATCATTATTTGGGATGAATGTACCATGGCACACAAAAAAGCATTTGAAGCGGTTGATCGTACTTTGCGCGATTTGCGACAAAATAACCGACCAATGGGAGGAGCTCTAACGCTACTAGCAGGTGATTTTCGTCAAACTTTGCCAGTCATTCCACGATCAACACCCGCTGATGAACTTAATGCCTGCCTGAAGGCGTCTCATCTTTGGAAACACGTTACGAAAATCACACTATCTACAAACATGCGTGTGAATTTACATCACGATGGTACGGCTAAAACATTTGCCAGGCAGCTTTTGGACATGGGTAACGGGAAATTGCCAAATGACCCTGTAACATGTGAGATATCGTTCCCGCCTAATTTTTGTCAAACGCTGCCATCAATACAGGACGTGGTAATGAAAGTATTCCCAAATCTGCCAAATAACTTCAAAAATCATGATTGGCTGTGCGAACGTGCACTCCTAGCTCCCAAAAATGACGGCGTTAATAAATTAAATAATGAAATTAAATCGCAACTACCCGGGCCACTAATGAAATACAAATCTATGGACACGGTTACTGATGTGGACCAATCCGTCAATTATCCAATAGAGTTTCTTAATTCTTTGGAGCCACCTGGTATTCCACCACACATACTATTTTTAAAAGAGGGTTCACCAGTAATACTACTCCGAAATTTAGATCCACCGAAATTGTGCAACGGAACATGGCTTTGTGTGAAGAAATTGATGCCGAATGTGATTGAAGCAACGATTATTACCGGTAAAAGTAAAGGAGAAGATGTGCTAATTCCGCGCATTCCTATGATGCCCACCGATTTGCCGTTTGAATTCAAGCGTCTACAATTCCCATTACGCCTTGCTTTTGCAATGACAATCAACAAAGCCCAGGGGCAATCATTGAAAATAGCTGGTGTTATTTTGGAAAATTCATGCTTTTCACATGGCCAACTGTATGTTGCTTGCTCCAGAGTGGGAACGCCAAAAAATTTATTTATTTACACACCAAATCGAAAAACCAAAAATATTGTTTATCAAAAGGCTTTATAATAAAAATTATTAACTATAATATCTTTATATTTATTATTCACTTTGATCTGGTTGAAGGTTTGTAAAAATGGAGTATAATTATTTGGCAATTGGTAACAAATACCAAACCAAAATTAGTTAACTATCCTCACAAACAGGATGTCCAATAATATCATTACAAAATTCGCCTGGATGCATTGACGGAGGCACCCGTTACTGAATACAGCTACTTACAATTTTCTTTTCATATGTTCATGAATTCTTGCATAACAATTAAGGTATTTGAGTTATATACCTCCCGTGCAACGCCGGGTAACTCAGCTAGTATTGTATAGAGTAGATTTTTTTTAGTTTTTATTTCGTTAATTTCCTTCCAAATTTCTATCATTGTCGTATTATTATTTATGCCTTCTTTTTTATCAATTGTTTCAGTTTTTATGTGGATTTCCTAAGTTCTATCGCTGTGTATAGGGTTCTAGTCTGGTTATATATGTTTTATTTTGCTTTTTTAATATTCCAGCATTTTTGTAAGTTTTCGTTTCACCATGGGTTTGGTTTGAAATTCTTGTTGCATTAGGTGGATGTACTCTGGCAGATAATTTTTTCTAGTAAAGTTTCTATATTATATGATAGTTTTCGTAATTATTTGCGTTATTATAATCTACAATGATTTTACCCTAATTAGTTATTTGTTCATAGGATATATTATATTTGTACTTTTTACACTTTCTGCCGTAGGCACTTGGCGAAACACACTTAATACACACATTTTTAAAATTTTTTAAAAACACTTGTTAAGTATTTCGCAAAATTACAAAAGGTTTAAAAAATCACTCGATCGATTTCGGCTTATTAGGCCATCATCAGGAGTATCTACTAAACTGTAAAAATAAAAATGTAGTTATTTATATATATAGTTGGAAAAAGCAAAAAATGAAACCAAAATATACCAATAAAAAAATGTGGGAGTGGTAAACAATAAAATTGGTGACAGCAATAAACATTAAAAATTAAAAAAGGGTGAGTTAAACACAGGTATATGATTATTGATTAGTCAACGGTCGAATAACCAAATTCCAGATGTTGATTTTTTTATTTTTTTTTATTTTTTTTATTTTTTTTATAACCCGACGAATTAGTAATTTTATGGTATGGAATGAGTATGTGAATAAAACAATGCGGGGTCGGTAATTGGTGAGAAACGGATTTCTCTCTGTTCGTTGAGGATATTTTGGTTAAGAAATATAGCTTTTCGGATTTCGTAAGATTCTAAGTTGTCTAAACGTTTGCTTTTTGGTTGTACATGCAACATTTCTAAATTGTTTAAACTGGATGTGTGATTTTCTAGCGTTAAATGATTATAAAGGGATGATTCATGGCTACCAGATAAATGTTCTTTAACTCTAACTTCAAAATTGCGCCCAGTCTGTCCGATATAAGAGGAACTACAATCATTGCAATTGATCTTATAAACGTCAGACTTGGAAAGGCGATCAATTCTTGGTTTGTTGTTAAAAATCATTTTCTTAATTGTATTATTGTTATAAAAAGCAAAGCTAATATCGGTATATTGTGTCACGATGTTACTAATCCGTTGACTAGTTTTTCCTATATACTCTAAGCGGCGCCAATTTTTCCGCATTTGGCTATCAGGTGAATAAATGTTAGCTAAAGCTTTATGTTTCAGTTTTCTGTTTAATAGCTTTAATATAGTCTTAGCTGCATAACCGTTATTCGCTGCTATTTCTAAAATTATATTAAGCTCTTTGTTATAATTGGATATGGTCAAAGGAATGTTTATTAATCTATCTAAGAATGAGTGGAAAGCTGACATTTTAATATTATGGGGATGGTTTGACGAGTTAGGTATAATGGCGTCTGTATACGTGGGTTTTCTATAAATGTTGAACTCTAATGAAGAATTAATTCTGGTTATTGTTATATCTAGAAAGTTAATAGATTTGTTTTCTTCTTTTTCTATCGTAAAATTAATGGTGGGATATTGAGAATTTAACCAAGTGAGAAAAAAGGTTAATAGCCTATCAGTTCCATTCCATAGACATAGTATGTCATCAACATATCTGTACCAAAAGATCATATGACGAAAATAAGGATTATTGCTTGATACAATCGTTTGTTCGAAGAAATTCATGAAAATGTCTGCTAACAAAGGTGACAGAGGGGAGCCCATCGGTAGACCATCAGTGAATTTGAAATACTTATTATCAAAGCAAATAAGTTTCGTGCCGAGGTAGCCGAAATTTCTCATATTCAATATGTAAAGCAAAAAGCTAAACTGGATGTGTTGCGAAATAAGGCGTATCCACGTAACCATATAGGTAATAGTGGTATGTCTGGTTTCCAATTCCATTCACGTTTTAAGAACTTGTCTTCCGTTGGCTTCAGTGGCGTATAGGTTCAAATGCTGAGTAATGGAGTAAATTTTGCTCCTGTGCCAAATACAATCGGCGTTCAGTCATTTGAGAGTCTCGCTATAGATGCTGAAACTGCCTTATCCGGCCAGTCAACTCAACTGAAAGCAATATGTGCGTTACAGATTAAGAAAGGCTTGAGTAATGCTTCCTCCTCCTCTATCTCCTCTCATTCTTCTGTTTCTTCTTCTAATAATAACCTTAAAGTGATTGGTACGATTAAGAAAAAGTTACGTGATCATGACCTGATAGCCTGTAAAGCGGATAAAGGCAATACGATCACTGTTCTCACAAGAATCGATTATTACAATAAAATTTCTGATTTCATTACAGAAAGCAACGCATTAGAGCTCAATAGAGATCCTACTAGATCATTTAAGACTTTGGTCAGTAAGTGTATCAACAACTGCCCAAAGGTCTTTGATGGTACTGGTTGGAGGTACACGGTTATGAATCCATCTGCCCCAATTCTTTATGGTTTACCTAAAATCCATAAAGAAGGCATTCCAATTAGACCAATAGTATCGTATTGCAATGCACCTGCCTACAAGCTATGTAAGGGTTTCATAAACTTTTTCAACAGTCATACCAATTTCGTTTCGGCTTTCTCGGTTAAAAACTCGGTAGAATTGATTAGCAAAATTCAAGATGTTGATATTCCACTACACTCAAAATTAGTTTCGTTTGACGTTGCTAGTCTTTTCACTTCTATTCCAATTAACATTTTGTCTCAAATAGTTTATACTTACTTAGATAGGGATGTTGCGGATGGAAGCCTTCGGAATGAACTGAAGCTGATATTTGAAACTTGTATTAAACAAAATTATTTTTGCTTTGATAATAAGTATTTCAGATTCACTGATGGTCTACCGATGGGCTCCCCTCTGTCACCTTTGTTAGCAGAAATTTTCATGAATTTCTTCGAACAAACGATTGTATCAAGCAATAATCCTTATTTTCGTCATATGATCTTTTGGTACAGATATGTTGATGACATACTATGTCTATGGAATGGAACTGATAGGCTATTAACCTCTTTTCTCACTTGGTTAAATTCTCAATATCCCACCATTAATTTTACGGTAGAAAAAGAAGAAATCAAATCTATTAACTTTCTAGATATAACAATAACCAGAATTAATTCTTCATTAGAGTTCAAAATTTATAGAAAACCCACGTATACAGACGCCATTATACCTAACTCGTCAAACCATCCCCATAATATTAAAATGTCAGCTTTCCACTCATTCTTAGATAGATTAATAAACATTCCTTTGACCATATCCAATTATAACAAAGAGCTTAATATAATTTTAGAAATAGCAGCGAATAACGGTTATGCAGCTAAGACTATATTAAAGCTATTAAACAGAAAACTGAAACATAAAGCTTTAGCTAACATTTATCCACCTGATAGCCCAATGCCGAAAAATTGGCGCCGCTTAGAGTATATAGGAAAAACTAGTCAACGGATTAGTAACATCGTGACACAATATACCGATATTAGCTTTGCTTTTTATAACAATAATACAATTAAGAAAATGATTTTTAACAACAAACCAAGAATTGATCGCCTTTCCAAATCTGGCGTTTATAAGATCAATTGCAATGATTGTAGTTCCTCTTATATCGGACAGACTGGGCGCAATTTTGAAGTTAGAGTTAAAGAACATTTATCTGGTAGCCATGAATCATCCCTTTATAATCATTTAACGTTAGAAAATCACACATCCAGTTTAAACAATTTAGAAATATTACATGTACAACCAAAAAGCAGACGTTTAGACAACTTAGAATCTTACGAAATCCGAAAAGCTATATTTCTTAACCAAAATATCCTCAACGAACAGAGAGAAATCCGTTTCTCACCAATTACCGACCCCGCATTGTTTTATTCACATACTCATTCCATACCATAAAATTACTAATTCGTCGGGTTATAAAAAAAATAAAAAAATAAAAAAATCAACATCTGGAATTTTGTTATTCGACCGTTGACTAATCAATAATCATATACCTGTGTTTAACTCACCCCTTTTTTAATTTTTAATGTTTATTGCTGTCACCAATTTTATTGTTTACCACTCCCACATTTTTTTATTGGTATATTTTGGTTTCATTTTTTCCTTTTTTCAACTATATACATATATATAACTACATTTTTATTTTTACAGTTTAGTAGATACTCCTGATGATGGCCTAATAAGCCGAAATCGATCGAGTGATTTTTTAAACCTTTTTGTAATTTTGCGAAATATTTAACAAGTGTTTTTAAAAAAATTTTAAAAATGTGTGCAACAAAGAATATGAAAGAAACAATAAAACCAACATTAATATGGTTTGTTGTGATGTTCCGTTGTTAGTAAATCGATTTATCGTCGATAAATGTAGCTACTAATCTAATAACAAAATTTAACGTGTCGCATTCAGATCCTGCAAAACAATCGTTACAATCGCGCATTAAACGATCTTACGAAGGACGGTTTTATTATCAACCGCATAGTAAAGGTGAAAACGTCCAATAATAAATTCATTGAACTTCGTGCTTTATTAGGCAAACGAAGTGAAGTGTCTCTTTCTAGCAATCAAACCGCAAAGTTATTGAATCTATCAGAAAATCAATCAAGAAGAGTTTTATAAGAATTGGTGACATTAAGGTGGATTCTTGTAATCAAATCATGCATTTAAAATGAAAATGAGTGCTTTAATTACCAAGGTGCAAATTGATTCCGATAGCCGGAAATTATGCGAGATTGATTTAGTTCCAACGAAACGAAAGATGAAGCCGGAAAATAAATAGTGCGAAAATTCTATATAACGAAACTCATTTTAACCATCAGGTCGGTATGAAGTTCGTTTACCTTTTAAGGAATATTTGACACTATAGGCGCTACATCGGGTAAATCTCGTCATATTGCAATTCAACAATTTAATCAATTGGAACGATGATTTATCAGAGAACCAAACTTTTATGTAGAATACAAAAAATATTTTAATGAATATTTTGAAACCGGTTAAGCGAACTGGTTAGCTCATCCCAAGATGAGAATATAACCATTGTCCGTGGCAAATTAAAAACTAATAGTTGTTACCTTTTCCCTATCCCCCTGCTACAAAGGAATCGGGTACCATGACCAAAATGAGTATAATGTTCAATGCATCTAACCACTAATGGGAATTCGCTGAATGACATTACATACAGTGCCTGTCCATATTATAATATGAACGTTGATTTTTTTGAAAGTTTTTTTAGAAATTGTTAATGACACTTATAATTATTTAAATATAGTTTGTTACAATAGAATAATTGAATCGAAAATTTTATTTATTGCTTAATTGACCTTAGTCAAATTTTAATATTTTGTTATGTTGCCTTTGGTCTTTATAAGTGATTCCACACATCAGGGCTCTTTACACACTCTCTAGCGGCATCAGCGATTTCCTGGTCATGGTGCCACACTGTAATAAGCCGATTAATAATCTGAGTCTTGGTTGTTATGAGTTATTGGGCGATTTTCCTCTTGAAAATAAACTAAAGGCTCTGAACGGGGTTTATGTCCGAAGAATTTACAGGCCACGATTTACATATAGATATATCATATTAAAGACCGATAAATACAAAAATTAAATATAATTGAAACATTCATTATAATATGGCCAGGCAATGTTTATATCCAGATCCAGCATTGCAGAATGATTTACATTCCGTGACAACGAATTGGAGATTCTTTTAATCGCTCAGCCAATTCGACCAGCCAATTCGAGAATGTTTTCTTAAAACAGTCACCTACGGAATGACTAGTGCTCCGAACTTAGCCATTCACACTATTTAACAGCTGGCTCACAATTTCCAAATTAAATATCCGTTAACATTTATTTATTTACTTTTACATACGCTGTTTGTTCTAATAAATTATATTTACGAAGATGACGATTTCGGTAAAACAAATAGTGTTGAACATGGACTAGATTTACAAAATCAATAATATGTGCTATTTAGGTAGAAATTACGTAATTTTTTGGCTTTTTTCAACTATCAAGCACTTTTTCCCAATTGGAAAAAATTTAGGGAAATTTTACGAAAATTGTCTACCCGCGGTTTTCTAATTTGTTTAGGTTTTTAACATCATCACCCATAGGACAAGCAATGCTAGAAAGCGAATGGCTCAGTAAAATTTTCTACGGATGAATTATTATCTTTAAATTTGACGACATTTTCATCCTCAGTTGAAGCGCATCCCGATTTAGAATCGGCAATTTACGATGACAGTTGCATACAGAAAACTTTTTTTTTACGGATGAAATTGACGACTATGTTTTTGATGAAGATGTTTATAGTAAATTGGAAGAGGCTAAAATCTCGAATAAGCTGAAAATCCTAGAATAATCATAAAAAAAAATGTCAATGCTATTTAGTGTTGTAGGTTTTGAATAAAATCGACATTCGTCTAAAAAATTTCAAAATCTCCGATTACCTCCAAAACCTTATTTAACTTGAATTATTTCGAAAAATCTTATAAATCTCGCATAATATCGATATAAAGAGATTCATGATACTACGGCCGGTTTCGATACGGTTAATATACGGCATATTTCAGTGGTCGTTCAGATCAGGGTTGGTATCGTGATCCAAACTAAAAAATCCCAATCAATGAAATTTTTTAAATATAACAAATTTTTTAATTAATTTTATATCTAAGAGGATGGGGGCTGGCACATGTGTGTGAAGTTAGGCCAATTTTCATCCCAGGAAAATGCGATGGGAACACGTTAATAGTACTATCGTGACACTTTTTACTCTCAGCCCCGAAAATCCGGCTGTCCAAAAATTTTTAATAATTTTTTTTTGTGAAGTTATGCCCAAACAAAATACCTTCTCACTCAAACTTGACTGGAAAAATATTTGTGTTTGTAGTAGTGTGACTGCCATAAAAATTATCAAATCGAATACTTTTTATTGCAGTCACACTCACATTCCTAAATAAAATTTGTGTAAAGCGCTTTACCCACTGAAAAACGATAAGAAAAATCGGATTTAGTTTTTTCGATATAATTCCAAAATTCTTGCTTTGTTTACGTTAAAATATTCTACTTCTTGACCGAATGTACCTACCATATATTACTATTTTCGATTTAAAAAATTCAAAAATAATATGGTGAGAATATAAAAATTAATTTTTTTTCGTCCTAAAAAAATTATTTAGCACCGAAAACATCTAATGTTCATTTTCTTAGCCAATTAAATATGTTTTTGAATTTTTTAAATTGAAAATAGTATTGTATTTGTATGGTACATTCGGTCAATAATTAGAAATCCGATTTTTCTTTTCGGTTTTCAGTGGGTAAAGCGCTTAAGACGAGACATTTTTCTCGCACTCAAATAATTTTATAGTAAAATGTCAAATAGCCCAAATTTTGTTTCGGTGTGATATTGAATAATAAATTATAATTGAATTTAAAATAATATTAATAGTTATTTAGAATCGTGATATTAATACTCTTAATTAATACTCTCAAGTTTGGTTCTTCTTCTATTTTTAAGGTTATTTATTATTTATTAATTAATTCTACATTAATGTTATACTTTTTTGTCTTTTAAAAATGGTCTTAGATAGAACTTTAAAATACCGAAAATTTGGTGGTAAAATAGATTACATTGAATTTATTTGAATTGCTCTTATTTATATTTAATTATCATTATGTTAATAATGTATTTTAAATTTCAGGTAATAAAACAATTATAGTTTTGAAATAGACCAAATTAGTGGACGGGACAATGGATGGATATAGTAGCCGCTACGATAGTTTCCATAATTATTATTTTATTAATTATCAGGCGGATGAATTTGATGTGAGCTGTCCATCAGATTCATCCACATCGATATAGAAAAAATCGGAATATCTTAGTTGAATACCAAAACCAATTTGGTCAAATAAAATGCGCTTAATATTACAAATTTCATGCAAGTGTATAAGCATTTAGATAATTTTCTAAATTTCTTTATTATACACCTTGAAATCAACGCGGCCAATATTGACGCAGTGCGAGAAAAGTGGGATACGGTAAAGGCTACCTATTTCTGAGCCAAAAAACGAGCTGTCACTGGTTCACCAGATAGAATAAAAGAACTATACAAATACACCAAGCTCCTATCATTTTTAGATGATTCGGCAGGGCCTAGACATTTCAATATGGCTTCCTGAATTAGATTCGCGATATTTTCACGGTGGAGTTAATTCATTTTTAATAAGAATTATTTCCGTGACGTCAAAACCAACTTTTAATAACATATTTTTCTGTATCAATTAGATCAATAGAACAGGAAACAGGGAGCATCAATCAGTAGAAAGAGTAAGTTGGTATTTAAAATATAAATTTACTATTTTGTACATACATACATAAAATATCAGATATATGTATGTATATTGTATACTACACTCGTGTATATAACTAATTTGCATCAAATCGTTTTAATTTTAATAGAAATTCCAATGACCCAGTATCAGGAAGAGGCAATGGAAATGAAACACCGTTATGTAGAGGCCGTAGAGGTGTTTACATATAGTCATTCTTCATATACCTCATATCCTCCTGCCTCAATTCTAGACACGGACTATGATGACACTGAAGTAGACGCGATTTTGTTAACGTTAAAACCTTATTTAGAAGGTTTGCGTTTCATGGCCAGGCTGGAAGCGCAGCAAAATGTACACAACGTTGTCAACAATGCATTGAAAAACAAGTAAATAATAAATAAAACATTTTTATAAATTTATTATTTATTATAATTTTTTTTTTTGTTTTTGCAGAAAAATATCTAAAACTATATTAATTAAAACCAATTTATTATTTAATTTCTTTAAACAAAAAACAGGAGTTATGTTAATTTATTTTATTGTATAATTTCATGTATAATTAATTTCCTAGTAATTTTGTTGAAACTGCAATAAAAGGTGTTGGACACCTAGTATGGAATTCTGTGATGTAAAAGACTGAATTATTTGAAAATAAATAATTGATCAATTTATTAAAAATATAATAAATTAAATTAAAGAAGTTTTACTGAAATCGATATATAGTTTCTTACCCTGCGCGACTAATCGTATGTTGTTTATATTTTACCCAGCTGCCACTCTACCTGCCCCTCTGCAAGAAAGTAATCGGCTAATCTTTCTTGTGTCAATTTGGCTACATTTCTCGAGTTTCTGTTCATTGCCTTAAGAGGCTTGAAACTGGTGTTGAAATTGTACCAAGAGCCTAAAAATAGATATTTCTTTAAAATACATTTTCCACAATAGTTGCCTTGTTTTTTGTTAGGTTTTTCTAATAAAGTAAAGTCATCTCTAATTATACCGAATTTTTTTTTACTGTGTGAGAAAAGAAAAGGAGAATAAAACAGGTAACTATTAAGTATCATACTAATTAAAGGGGGCACCAGTTGTTGAGTGTCTATGAACTGTGCCTTACGGGACGGGAGACGGCAAATGCTTTGCACTGTTCTCATTCAACAGCCTCAGTACTTACTAACCAGTTGTTTGGGGCCAATGGCCAAAATTTTTTATTTTTTTTTGTTATCTGGTTGTCTACGGGATTTATGGATGAAACCGTAAATCCTCGTATTTCCTCTCCAAAAATAATTTCCAAACGGTAAGCCGCACACACTAACCATGTGGTTGATCCGTGTCTAATTTTTGTTTTCTTCTCTTTTCTTTTCCCACCTTTTTGGTTGTTTCTAACCACATTCTTTCTTTACCCCAAATACGACTTCATCTAGATCGTAAGAGGTGGTACAAAAATCCCACGACTAACTTCCTCTACCCGACTTGAGTACCAGGATTAAGTCCCAGTAGCATTCCCCCCTTGAAATAATTGTGTAATGGCCTGATTTAGACCTTTAACATGAATCTTGCCGAAATTATTACAAACTTTCCGAATTGTGAACTAAAAGTTTTACCTGGTACGATAACTCTTCTTACTACATGATCTATAGGATCTGTAGATATATAAATTTTATTTTTTTGTCTTAGCCAATTGTGTAGGCAGACACAAGATTGCACTATATTCTCCGCCAAAATAACGTCTGCTATGATTGTAGCTATAAATATTCTCCATTTATATGAAAGAATACCAACACAATTTTCAATAACGCGTCGGATTCGACTAAGACGATAATTGAAAATTTTGTAACGCAAACGCATCATCGGTCACAAAAACATAGGGTACGTTCTTAAAATTCTCGCTCAAGTCGCTTGATTCAGGGATGCTAAAAAATGAATACGCAATTAAAGTTATAAACGTTTTGGATTTCACAATCGATGATGTTTTTTTATAATTAAAAAATTCTGATTCGAAGTTACTCGCTGCCTAAAATAAAATATAAAATCGTAGTTATATAAATTCTTCAATTTTCAGATTACTTTACTTGAATTGTGACGTGTTTTCCGTCAATTGCCCTTAAGCAGTGAGGAAAATTCCATCTATTTTGAAAACCACGTGCCACTGTTTTGAAATACTCTGTGGTCAATTCGGGAAACACCTTTCTTTTAAGCGCGTTTGCTATACATTTAGTTATTTCACTAAAAATTCGGTATGTGCTTATTTGGGAACATTTGTAAGCAATTGCCAAGCTGTTTTGTGATTCCCCCGCTGCAAGATATCTAGTGCAGTAAGTTTTTATGATTATTA
Source organism: Tipula helvola (assembly GCA_963556165.1). Classification (NCBI taxonomy): domain Eukaryota; kingdom Metazoa; phylum Arthropoda; class Insecta; order Diptera; family Tipulidae; genus Tipula; species Tipula helvola. The sequence goes on along the minus strand of OY744482.1, from coordinate 83,235,404 downwards.
TTTATGGTAATACGTATGAAACCTATTTACCTTAATTTCACGGTCAATCTGAAACTAGGGCTCAAAGATACCCTCACGATATGCTGTTTCACAATAATTGGCCCAACTATAAATAGCAGTTCGTTGAATTGACCCACACTAATTGGGGTATAATTAAAAAATTGTCATCATCACTACTACTGAAAATGATATTTCCGGGTCCAAATACAAAATAAATTGAAATTTATCGACCATACTGATTATAAATTAACACTTTACAGTTACAAAATAATTAAAAGAACAAGTTCAACAAGGAATAATTGATGCTTTTTTTTTAGCTTTCAAAATTGTGCTATAAAGTTTTGCTATAAATAAACAAAAAACGTTGTCTTTGTCTCTTATAAGTAGTACATATCAGATTATTTTTCTCTTTTCGTTTTTTTTTTTACTGTGCGTCAATTTTTCTCATGGAATTCTGGCTTTATACACATTTGCTTTGAATCCCTAAAAATATTGCTATCGTGACATATTTCCAAATTCAAACAGAAATTTCAAAAATATTTCTGGAAAAAATACTCCACATATTATGATGTTTAGCCAAAAGAAGCCCCTTGTAGTCAGAAAATATTTCTTGACCGGCTCAGATCGGATCGGATCGGATCGGATCGGATCGGATCGGATCGGATCGGATCGGATCGGATCGGATCGGATCGGATCGGATCGGATCGGATCGGATCGGATCGGATCGGATCGGATCGGATCGGATCGGATCGGATCGGATCGGATCGGATCGGATCGGATCGGATCGGATCGGATCGGATCGGATCGGATCGGATCGGATCGGATCGGATCGGATCGGATCGGATCGGATCGGATCGGATCGGATCGGATCGGATCGGATCGGATCGGATCGGATCGGATCGGATCGGATCGGATCGGATCGGATCGGATCGGATCGGATCGGATCGGATCGGATCGGATCGGATCGGATCGGATCGGATCGGATCGGATCGGATCGGATCGGATCGGATCGGATCGGATCGGATCGGATCGGATCGGATCGGATCGGATCGGATCGGATCGGATCGGATCGGATCGGATCGGATCGGATCGGATCGGATCGGATCGGATCGGATCGGATCGGATCGGATCGGATCGGATCGGATCGGATCGGATCGGATCGGATCGGATCGGATCGGATCGGATCGGATCGGATCGGATCGGATCGGATCGGATCGGATCGGATCGGATCGGATCGGATCGGATCGGATCGGATCGGATCGGATCGGATCGGATCGGATCGGATCGGATCGGATCGGATCGGATCGGATCGGATCGGATCGGATCGGATCGGATCGGATCGGATCGGATCGGATCGGATCGGATCGGATCGGATCGGATCGGATCGGATCGGATCGGATCGGATCGGATCGGATCGGATCGGATCGGATCGGATCGGATCGGATCGGATCGGATCGGATCGGATCGGATCGGATCGGATCGGATCGGATCGGATCGGATCGGATCGGATCGGATCGGATCGGATCGGATCGGATCGGATCGGATCGGATCGGATCGGATCGGATCGGATCGGATCGGATCGGATCGGATCGGATCGGATCGGATCGGATCGGATCGGATCGGATCGGATCGGATCGGATCGGATCGGATCGGATCGGATCGGATCGGATTGGATTGGATTGGATCGGATCGGATCGGATTGGATTGGATCGGATCGGATCGGATCGGATCGGATCGGATCGGATCGAACTACGTCTCTTTATTTAATTTGTATTTTCAATTCATTTTAATCAATCCATTTAGCATAAACAAGCGTACGGAAACGGATCGGATCGGATCGGATCGGATCGGATCGGATCGGATCGGATCGAACTACGTCTCTTTATTTAATTTGTATTTTCAATTCATTTTAATCAATCCATTTAGCATAAACAAGCGTACGGAAACGGATCGGATCGGATCGGATCGGATCGGATCGGATCGGATCGGATCGGATCGGATCGGATTGGATCGGATCGGATCGGATCGGATCGGATCGGATCGGATCGGATCGGATCGGATTGGATCGGATCGGATCGGATCGGATCGGATCGGATCGGATCGGATCGGATCGGATCGGATCGGATCGGATCGGATCGGATCGAACTACGTCTCTTTACTTAATTTGTATTTTCAATTCATTTTAATCAATCCATTTAGCATAAACAAGCGTACGGAAACGGATCGGATCGGATCGGATCGGATCGGATCGGATCGGATCGGATCGGATCGGATCGGATCGGATCGGATCGGATCGGATCGGATCGGATCGGATCGGATCGGATCGGATCGGATCGGATCGGATCGGATCGGATCGGATCGGATCGGATCGGATCGGATCGGATCGGATCGGATCGGATCGGATCGGATCGGATCGGATCGGATCGGATCGGATCGGATCGGATCGGATCGGATCGGATCGGATCGGATCGGATCGGATCGGATCGGATCGGATCGGATCGGATCGGATCGGATCGGATCGGATCGGATCGGATCGGATCGGATCGGATCGGATCGGATCGGATCGGATCGGATCGGATCGGATCGGATCGGATCGGATCGGATCGGATCGGATCGGATCGGATCGGATCGGATCGGATCGGATCGGATCGGATCGGATCGGATCGGATCGGATCGGATCGGATCGGATCGGATCGGATCGGATCGGATCGGATCGGATCGGATCGGATCGGATCGGATCGGATCGGATCGGATCGGATCGGATCGGATCGGATCGGATCGGATCGGATCGGATCGGATCGGATCGGATCGGATCGGATCGGATCGGATCGGATCGGATCGGATCGGATCGGATCGGATCGGATCGGATCGGATCGGATCGGATCGGATCGGATCGGATCGGATCGGATCGGATCGGATCGGATCGGATCGGATCGGATCGGATCGGATCGGATCGGATCGGATCGGATCGGATCGGATCGGATCGGATCGGATCGGATCGGATCGGATCGGATCGGATCGGATCGGATCGGATCGGATTGGATTGGATTGGATCGGATCGGATCGGATTGGATTGGATCGGATCGGATCGGATCGGATCGGATCGGATCGGATCGAACTACGTCTCTTTATTTAATTTGTATTTTCAATTCATTTTAATCAATCCATTTAGCATAAACAAGCGTACGGAAACGGATCGGATCGGATCGGATCGGATCGGATCGGATCGGATCGGATCGGATTGGATCGGATCGGATCGGATCGGATCGGATCGGATCGGATCGGATCGGATCGGATCGGATCGGATCGGATCGAACTACGTCTCTTTATTTAATTTGTATTTTCAATTCATTTTAATCAATCCATTTAGCATAAACAAGCGTACGGAAACGGATCGGATCGGATCGGATCGGATCGGATCGGATCGGATTGGATCGGATCGGATCGGATCGGATCGGATCGGATCGGATCGGATCGGATCGGATCGGATCGGATCGGATCGGATCGGATCGGATCGGATCGGATCGGATCGGATTGGATCGGATCGGATCGGATCGGATCGGATCGGATCGGATCGGATCGGATCGGATCGGATCGGATCGGATCGGATCGGATCGGATCGGATCGGATCGGATCGAACTACGTCTCTTTACTTAATTTGTATTTTCAATTCATTTTAATCAATCCATTTAGCATAAACAAGCGTACGGAAACGGATCGGATCGGATCGGATCGGATCGGATCGGATCGGATCGGATCGGATCGGATCGGATCGGATCGGATCGGATCGGATCGGATCGGATCGGATCGGATCGGATCGGATCGGATCGGATCGGATCGGATCGGATCGGATCGGATCGGATCGGATCGGATCGGATCGGATCGGATCGGATCGGATCGGATCGGATCGGATCGGATCGGATCGGATCGGATCGGATCGGATCGGATCGGATCGGATCGGATCGGATCGGATCGGATCGGATCGGATCGGATCGGATCGGATCGGATCGGATCGGATCGGATCGGATCGGATCGGATCGGATCGGATCGGATCGGATCGGATCGGATCGGATCGGATCGGATCGGATCGGATCGGATCGGATCGGATCGGATCGGATCGGATCGGATCGGATCGGATCGGATCGGATCGGATCGGATCGGATCGGATCGGATCGGATCGGATCGGATCGGATCGGATCGGATCGGATCGGATCGGATCGGATCGGATCGGATCGGATCGGATCGGATCGGATCGGATCGGATCGGATCGGATCGGATCGGATCGGATCGGATCGGATCGGATCGGATCGGATCGGATCGGATCGGATCGGATCGGATCGGATCGGATTGGATTGGATCGGATCGGATCGGATCGGATCGGATCGGATCGGATCGGATCGGATCGGATCGGATCGGATCGGATCGGATCGGATCGAACTACGTCTCTTTATTTAATTTGTTTTTTCAATTCATTTTAATCAATCCATTTAGCATAAACAAGCGTACGGAAACGGATCGGATCGGATCGGATCGGATCGGATCGGATCGGATCGGATTGGATCGGATCGGATCGGATCGGATCGGATCGGATCGGATCGGATCGAACTACGTCTCTTTATTTAATTTGTATTTTCAATTCATTTTAATCAATCCATTTAGCATAAACAAGCGTACGGAAACGGATCGGATCGGATCGGATCGGATCGGATCGGATCGGATTGGATCGGATCGGATCGGATCGGATCGGATCGGATCGGATCGGATCGGATCGGATCGGATCGGATCGGATTGGATCGGATCGGATCGGATCGGATCGGATCGGATCGGATCGGATCGGATCGGATCGGATCGAACTAAGTCTCTTTACTTAATTTGTATTTTCAATTCATTTTAATCAATCCATTTAGCATAAACCAGCGTACGGAAACGGATCGGATCGGATCGGATCGGATCGGATCGGATCGGATCGGATCGGATCGGATCGGATCGGATCGGATCGGATCGGATCGGATCGGATCGGATCGGATCGGATCGGATCGGATCGGATCGGATCGGATCGGATCGGATCGGATCGGATCGGATCGGATCGGATCGGATCGGATCGGATCGGATCGGATCGGATCGGATCGGATCGGATCGGATCGGATCGGATCGGATCGGATCGGATTGGATCGGATCGGATTGGATCGGATCGGATCGGATCGGATCGGATCGGATCGGATCGGATCGGATCGGATCGGATCGGATCGGATCGGATCGGACCGGATCGGATCGGACCGGATCGGATCGGATCGGATCGGATCGGATCGGATCGGATCGGATCGGATCGGATCGGATCGGATCGGATCGGATCGGATCGGATCGGATCGGATCGGATCGGATCGGATCGGATCGGACCGGATCGGATCGGATCGGATCGGATCGGATCGGATCGGATCGGATCGGATCGGATCGGATCGGATCGGATCGGATCGGATCGGATCGGATCGGATCGGATCGGATCGGACCGGACCGGATCGGACCGGACCGGATCGGATCGGATCGGATCGGATCGGATCGGATCGGATCGGATCGGATCGGATCGGATTGGATTGGATCGGATCGGATCGGATCGGATCGGATCGGATCGAACTACGTCTCTTTATTTAATTTGTATTTTCAATTCATTTTAATCAATCCATTTAGCATAAACAAGCGTACGGAAACGGATCGGATCGGATCGGATCGGATCGGATCGGATCGGATTGGATCGGATCGGATCGGATCGGATCGGATCGGATCGGATCGAACTACGTCTCTTTATTTAATTTGTATTTTCAATTCATTTTAATCAATCCATTTAGCATAAACAAGCGTACGGAAACGGATCGGATCGGATCGGCTCGGATCGGATCGGATCGGATCGGATCGGATTGGATCGGATCGGATCGGATCGGATCGGATCGGATCGGATCGGATCGGATCGGATCGAACTACGTCTCTTTATTTAATTTGTATTTTCAATTCATTTTAATCAATCCATTTAGCATAAACAAGCGTACGGAAACGGATCGGATCGGATCGGATCGGATTGGATCGGATCGGATCGGATCGGATCGGAACGGATCGGATCGGATCGGATCGGATCGGATCGGATCGGATCGGATCGGATCGGATCGGATCGGATCGGATCGGATCGGATCGGATCGGAACGGATCGGATCGGATCGGATCGGATCGGATCGGATCGGATCGGATCGGATCGGATCGGATCGGATCGGATCGGATCGGATCGGATCGGATCGGATCGGATCGGATCGGATCGGATCGGATCGGATCGGATCGGATCGGATCGGATCGGATCGGATCGGATCGGATCGGATCGGATCGGATCGGATCGGATCGGATCGGATCGGATCGGATCGGATCGGATCGGATCGGATCGGATCGGATCGGATCGGATCGGATCGAACTACGTCTCTTTATTTAATTTGTATTTTCAATTCATTTTAATCAATCCATTTAGCATAAACAAGCGTACGGAAACGGATCGGATCGGATCGGATCGGATTGGATCGGATCGGATCGGATCGGATCGGATCGGATCGGATCGGATTGGATCGGATCGGATCGGATCGGATCGGATCGGATCGGATCGGATCGGATCGGATCGGATCGGATCGGATCGGATCGGATCGGATCGGATCGGATCGGATCGGATCGGATCGGATCGGATCGGATCGGATCGGATCGGATCGGATCGGATCGGATCGGATCGGATCGGATCGGATCGGATCGGATCGGATCGGATCGGATCGGATCGGATCGGATCGGATCGGATCGGATCGGATCGGATCGGATCGGATCGGATCGGATCGGATCGGATCGGATCGGATCGGATCGGATCGGATCGGATCGGATCGGATCGGATCGGATCGGATCGGATCGGATCGGATCGGATCGGATCGGATCGGATCGGATCGGATCGGATCGGATCGGATCGGATCGGATCGGATCGGATCGGATCGGATCGGATCGGATCGGATCGGATCGGATCGGATCGGATCGGATCGGATCGGATCGGATCGGATCGGATCGGATCGGATCGGATCGGATCGGATCGGATCGGATCGGATCGGATCGGATCGGATCGGATCGGATCGGATCGGATCGGATTGGATTGGATTGGATCGGATCGGATCGGATTGGATTGGATCGGATCGGATCGGATCGGATCGGATCGGATCGGATCGAACTACGTCTCTTTATTTAATTTGTATTTTCAATTCATTTTAATCAATCCATTTAGCATAAACAAGCGTACGGAAACGGATCGGATCGGATCGGATCGGATCGGATCGGATCGGATCGGATCGGATTGGATCGGATCGGATCGGATCGGATCGGATCGGATCGGATCGGATCGAACTACGTCTCTTTATTTAATTTGTATTTTCAATTCATTTTAATCAATCCATTTAGCATAAACAAGCGTACGGAAACGGATCGGATCGGATCGGATCGGATCGGATCGGATCGGATCGGATCGGATTGGATCGGATCGGATCGGATCGGATCGGATCGGATCGGATCGGATCGGATCGGATCGGATTGGATCGGATCGGATCGGATCGGATCGGATCGGATCGGATCGGATCGGATCGGATCGGATCGGATCGGATCGGATCGGATCGGATCGGATCGGATCGGATCGGATCGGATCGGATCGGATCGGATCGGATCGGATCGGATCGGATCGGATCGGATCGGATCGGATCGGATTGGATTGGATTGGATCGGATCGGATCGGATTGGATTGGATCGGATCGGATCGGATCGGATCGGATCGGATCGGATCGAACTACGTCTCTTTATTTAATTTGTATTTTCAATTCATTTTAATCAATCCATTTAGCATAAACAAGCGTACGGAAACGGATCGGATCGGATCGGATCGGATCGGATCGGATCGGATCGGATCGGATTGGATCGGATCGGATCGGATCGGATCGGATCGGATCGGATCGGATCGGATCGGATCGAACTACGTCTCTTTATTTAATTTGTATTTTCAATTCATTTTAATCAATCCATTTAGCATAAACAAGCGTACGGAAACGGATCGGATCGGATCGGATCGGATCGGATCGGATCGGATTGGATCGGATCGGATCGGATCGGATCGGATCGGATCGGATCGGATCGGATCGGATCGGATCGGATCGGATCGGATCGGATCGGATCGGATCGGATCGGATTGGATCGGATCGGATCGGATCGGATCGGATCGGATCGGATCGGATCGGATCGGATCGGATCGGATCGGATCGGATCGGATCGGATCGGATCGGATCGGATCGGATCGGATCGGATCGGATCGGATCGGATCGAACTACGTCTCTTTACTTAATTTGTATTTTCAATTCATTTTAATCAATCCATTTAGCATAAACAAGCGTACGGAAACGGATCGGATCGGATCGGATCGGATCGGATCGGATCGGATCGGATCGGATCGGATCGGATCGGATCGGATCGGATCGGATCGGATCGGATCGGATCGGATCGGATCGGATCGGATCGGATCGGATCGGATCGGATCGGATCGGATCGGATCGGATCGGATCGGATCGGATCGGATCGGATCGGATCGGATCGGATCGGATCGGATCGGATCGGATCGGATCGGATCGGATCGGATCGGATCGGATCGGATCGGATCGGATCGGATCGGATCGGATCGGATCGGATCGGATCGGATCGGATCGGATCGGATCGGATCGGATCGGATCGGATCGGATCGGATCGGATCGGATCGGATCGGATCGGATCGGATCGGATCGGATCGGATCGGATCGGATCGGATCGGATCGGATCGGATCGGATCGGATCGGATCGGATCGGATCGGATCGGATCGGATCGGATCGGATCGGATTGGATCGGATCGGATCGGATCGGATCGGATCGGATCGGATCGGATCGGATCGGATCGGATCGGATCGGATCGGATCGGATCGGATCGGATCGGATCGGATCGGATCGGATCGGATCGGATCGGATCGGATCGGATCGGATCGGATCGGATCGGATCGGATCGGATCGGATCGGATCGGATCGGATCGGATCGGATCGGATCGGATCGGATCGGATCGGATCGGATCGGATCGGATTGGATTGGATCGGATCGGATCGGATCGGATCGGATCGGATCGGATCGGATCGGATCGGATCGGATCGGATCGGATCGGATCGGATCGGATCGGATCGAACTACGTCTCTTTATTTAATTTGTTTTTTCAATTCATTTTAATCAATCCATTTAGCATAAACAAGCGTACGGAAACGGATCGGATCGGATCGGATCGGATCGGATCGGATCGGATCGGATCGGATCGGATCGGATCGGATCGGATCGGATCGGATCGGATCGGATCGGATCGGATCGGATCGGATCGGATCGGATCGGATCGGATCGGATTGGATCGGATCGGATCGGATCGGATCGGATCGGATCGGATCGGATCGGATCGGATCGGATCGGATCGGATCGGATCGGATCGGATCGGATCGGATCGGATCGGATCGGATCGGATCGGATCGGATCGGATCGGATCGGATCGGATCGGATCGGATCGGATCCGATCGGATCGGATCGGATCGGATCGGATCGGATCGGATTGGATTGGATCGGATCGGATCGGATCGGATCGGATCGGATCGGATCGGATCGGATCGGATCGGATCGGATCGGATCGGATCGGATCGGATCGGATCGAACTACGTCTCTTTATTTAATTTGTTTTTTCAATTCATTTTAATCAATCCATTTAGCATAAACAAGCGTACGGAAACGGATCGGATCGGATCGGATCGGATCGGATCGGATCGGATCGGATTGGATCGGATCGGATCGGATCGGATCGGATCGGATCGGATCGGATCGAACTACGTCTCTTTATTTAATTTGTATTTTCAATTCATTTTAATCAATCCATTTAGCATAAACAAGCGTACGGAAACGGATCGGATCGGATCGGATCGGATCGGATCGGATCGGATTGGATCGGATCGGATCGGATCGGATCGGATCGGATCGGATCGGATCGGATCGGATCGGATCGGATCGGATTGGATCGGATCGGATCGGATCGGATCGGATCGGATCGGATCGGATCGGATCGGATCGAACTAAGTCTCTTTACTTAATTTGTATTTTCAATTCATTTTAATCAATCCATTTAGCATAAACCAGCGTACGGAAACGGATCGGATCGGATCGGATCGGATCGGATCGGATCGGATCGGATCGGATCGGATCGGATCGGATCGGATCGGATCGGATCGGATCGGATCGGATCGGATCGGATCGGATCGGATCGGATCGGATCGGATCGGATCGGATCGGATCGGATCGGATCGGATCGGATCGGATCGGATCGGATCGGATCGGATCGGATCGGATCGGATCGGATCGGATCGGATCGGATCGGATCGGATCGGATCGGATTGGATCGGATCGGATTGGATCGGATCGGATCGGATCGGATCGGATCGGATCGGATCGGATCGGATCGGATCGGATCGGATCGGATCGGATCGGACCGGATCGGATCGGACCGGATCGGATCGGATCGGATCGGATCGGATCGGATCGGATCGGATCGGATCGGATCGGATCGGATCGGATCGGATCGGATCGGATCGGATCGGATCGGATCGGATCGGATCGGATCGGATCGGACCGGATCGGATCGGATCGGATCGGATCGGATCGGATCGGATCGGATCGGATCGGATCGGATCGGATCGGATCGGATCGGATCGGATCGGACCGGACCGGATCGGACCGGACCGGATCGGATCGGATCGGATCGGATCGGATCGGATCGGATCGGATCGGATCGGATCGGATTGGATTGGATCGGATCGGATCGGATCGGATCGGATCGGATCGAACTACGTCTCTTTATTTAATTTGTATTTTCAATTCATTTTAATCAATCCATTTAGCATAAACAAGCGTACGGAAACGGATCGGATCGGATCGGATCGGATCGGATCGGATCGGATTGGATCGGATCGGATCGGATCGGATCGGATCGGATCGAACTACGTCTCTTTATTTAATTTGTATTTTCAATTCATTTTAATCAATCCATTTAGCATAAACAAGCGTACGGAAACGGATCGGATCGGATCGGCTCGGATCGGATCGGATCGGATCGGATCGGATTGGATCGGATCGGATCGGATCGGATCGGATCGGATCGGATCGGATCGGATCGGATCGGATCGGATCGGATCGGATCGGATCGAACTACGTCTCTTTATTTAATTTGTATTTTCAATTCATTTTAATCAATCCATTTAGCATAAACAAGCGTACGGAAACGGATCGGATCGGATCGGATCGGATTGGATCGGATCGGATCGGATCGGATCGGAACGGATCGGATCGGATCGGATCGGATCGGATCGGATCGGATCGGATCGGATCGGATCGGATCGGATCGGATCGGATCGGATCGGATCGGATCGGAACGGATCGGATCGGATCGGATCGGATCGGATCGGATCGGATCGGATCGGATCGGATCGGATCGGATCGGATCGGATCGGATCGGATCGGATCGGATCGGATCGGATCGGATCGGATCGGATCGGATCGGATCGGATCGGATCGGATCGGATCGGATCGGATCGGATCGGATCGGATCGAACTACGTCTCTTTATTTAATTTGTATTTTCAATTCATTTTAATCAATCCATTTAGCATAAACAAGCGTACGGAAACGGATCGGATCGGATCGGATCGGATTGGATCGGATCGGATCGGATCGGATCGGATCGGATCGGATCGGATCGGATTGGATCGGATCGGATCGGATCGGATCGGATCGGATCGGATCGGATCGGATCGGATCGGATCGGATCGGATCGGATCGGATCGGATCGGATCGGATCGGATCGGATCGGATCGGATCGGATCGGATCGGATCGGATCGGATCGGATCGGATCGGATCGGATCGGATCGGATCGGATCGGATCGGATCGGATCGGATCGGATCGGATCGGATCGGATCGGATCGGATCGGATCGGATCGGATCGGATCGGATCGGATCGGATCGGATCGGATCGGATCGGATCGGATCGGATCGGATCGGATCGGATCGGATCGGATCGGATCGGATCGGATCGGATCGGATCGGATCGGATCGGATCGGATCGGATCGGATCGGATCGGATCGGATCGGATCGGATCGGATCGGATCGGATCGGATCGGATCGGATCGGATCGGATCGGATCGGATCGGATCGGATCGGATCGGATCGGATCGGATCGGATCGGATCGGATCGGATCGGATCGGATCGGATCGGATCGGATCGGATCGGATCGGATCGGATCGGATCGGATCGGATCGGATCGGATCGGATCGGATCGGATCGGATCGGATCGGATTGGATTGGATTGGATCGGATCGGATCGGATTGGATTGGATCGGATCGGATCGGATCGGATCGGATCGGATCGGATCGAACTACGTCTCTTTATTTAATTTGTATTTTCAATTCATTTTAATCAATCCATTTAGCATAAACAAGCGTACGGAAACGGATCGGATCGGATCGGATCGGATCGGATCGGATCGGATCGGATCGGATTGGATCGGATCGGATCGGATCGGATCGGATCGGATCGGATCGGATCGGATTGGATTGGATTGGATCGGATCGGATCGGATTGGATTGGATCGGATCGGATCGGATCGGATCGGATCGGATCGGATCGGATCGAACTACGTCTCTTTATTTAATTTGTATTTTCAATTCATTTTAATCAATCCATTTAGCATAAACAAGCGTACGGAAACGGATCGGATCGGATCGGATCGGATCGGATCGGATCGGATCGGATCGGATCGGATTGGATCGGATCGGATCGGATCGGATCGGATCGGATCGGATCGGATCGAACTACGTCTCTTTATTTAATTTGTATTTTCAATTCATTTTAATCAATCCATTTAGCATAAACAAGCGTACGGAAACGGATCGGATCGGATCGGATCGGATCGGATCGGATCGGATCGGATCGGATCGGATCGGATCGGATTGGATCGGATCGGATCGGATCGGATCGGATCGGATCGGATCGGATCGGATCGGATCGGATCGGATCGGATTGGATCGGATCGGATCGGATCGGATCGGATCGGATCGGATCGGATCGGATCGGATCGGATCGGATCGGATCGGATCGGATCGGATCGGATCGGATCGAACTACGTCTCTTTACTTAATTTGTATTTTCAATTCATTTTAATCAATCCATTTAGCATAAACAAGCGTACGGAAACGGATCGGATCGGATCGGATCGGATCGGATCGGATCGGATCGGATCGGATCGGATCGGATCGGATCGGATCGGATCGGATCGGATCGGATCGGATCGGATCGGATCGGATCGGATCGGATCGGATCGGATCGGATCGGATCGGATCGGATCGGATCGGATCGGATCGGATCGGATCGGATCGGATCGGATCGGATCGGATCGGATCGGATCGGATCGGATCGGATCGGATCGGATCGGATCGGATCGGATCGGATCGGATCGGATCGGATCGGATCGGATCGGATCGGATCGGATCGGATCGGATCGGATCGGATCGGATCGGATCGGATCGGATCGGATCGGATCGGATCGGATCGGATCGGATCGGATCGGATCGGATCGGATCGGATCGGATCGGATCGGATCGGATCGGATCGGATCGGATCGGATCGGATCGGATCGGATCGGATCGGATCGGATCGGATCGGATCGGATCGGATCGGATCGGATCGGATCGAACTACGTCTCTTTATTTAATTTGTATTTTCAATTCATTTTAATCAATCCATTTAGCATAAACAAGCGTACGGAAACGGATCGGATCGGATCGGATCGGATCGGATCGGATCGGATTGGATCGGATCGGATCGGATCGGATCGGATCGGATCGGATCGGATCGGATCGGATCGGATCGGATCGGATCGGATTGGATCGGATCGGATCGGATCGGATCGGATCGGATCGGATCGGATCGGATCGGATCGGATCGGATCGAACTAAGTCTCTTTACTTAATTTGTATTTTCAATTCATTTTAATCAATCCATTTAGCATAAACCAGCGTACGGAAACGGATCGGATCGGATCGGATCGGATCGGATCGGATCGGATCGGATCGGATCGGATCGGATCGGATCGGATCGGATCGGATCGGATCGGATCGGATCGGATCGGATCGGATCGGATCGGATCGGATCGGATCGGATCGGATCGGATCGGATCGGATCGGATCGGATCGGATCGGATCGGATCGGATCGGATCGGATCGGATCGGATCGGATCGGATCGGATCGGATCGGATCGGATCGGATCGGATCGGATCGGATCGGATCGGATCGGATCGGATCGGATCGGATCGGATCGGATCGGATCGGATCGGATCGGATCGGATCGGATCGGATCGGATCGGATCGGATCGGATCGGATCGGATCGGATCGGATCGGATCGGATCGGATCGGATCGGATCGGATCGGATCGGATCGGATCGGATCGGATCGGATCGGATCGGATCGGATCGGATCGGATCGGATCGGATCGGATCGGATCGGATCGGATCGGATCGGATCGGATCGGATCGGATCGGATCGGATCGGATCGGATCGGATCGGATCGGATCGGATCGGATCGGATCGGATCGGATCGGATCGGATCGGATCGGATCGGATCGGATCGGATCGGATCGGATCGGATCGGATCGGATCGGATCGGATCGGATCGGATCGGATCGGATCGGATCGGATCGGATCGGATCGGATCGGATCGGATCGGATCGGATCGGATCGGATCGGATCGGATCGGATCGGATCGGATCGGATCGGATCGGATCGGATCGGATCGGATCGGATCGGATCGGATCGGATCGGATCGGATCGGATCGGATCGGATCGGATCGGATCGGATCGGATCGGATCGGATCGGATCGGATCGGATCGGATCGGATCGGATCGGATCGAACTACGTCTCTTTATTTAATTTGTATTTTCAATTCATTTTAATCAATCCATTTAGCATAAACAAGCGTACGGAAACGGATCGGATCGGATCGGATCGGATCGGATCGGATCGGATTGGATCGGATCGGATCGGATCGGATCGGATCGGATCGGATCGGATCGGATCGGATCGGATCGGATCGGATCGGATTGGATCGGATCGGATCGGATCGGATCGGATCGGATCGGATCGGATCGGATCGGATCGGATCGGATCGAACTAAGTCTCTTTACTTAATTTGTATTTTCAATTCATTTTAATCAATCCATTTAGCATAAACCAGCGTACGGAAACGGATCGGATCGGATCGGATCGGATCGGATCGGATCGGATCGGATCGGATCGGATCGGATCGGATCGGATCGGATCGGATCGGATCGGATCGGATCGGATCGGATCGGATCGGATCGGATCGGATCGGATCGGATCGGATCGGATCGGATCGGATCGGATCGGATCGGATCGGATCGGATCGGATCGGATCGGATCGGATCGGATCGGATCGGATCGGATCGGATCGGATCGGATCGGATCGGATCGGATCGGATCGGATCGGATCGGATCGGATCGGATCGGATCGGATCGGATCGGATCGGATCGGATCGGATCGGATCGGATCGGATCGGATCGGATCGGATCGGATCGGATTGGATCGGATCGGATTGGATCGGATCGGATCGGATCGGATCGGATCGGATCGGATCGGATCGGATCGGATCGGATCGGATCGGATCGGACCGGATCGGATCGGACCGGATCGGATCGGATCGGATCGGATCGGATCGGATCGGATCGGATCGGATCGGATCGGATCGGATCGGATCGGATCGGATCGGATCGGATCGGATCGGACCGGATCGGATCGGATCGGATCGGATCGGATCGGATCGGATCGGATCGGATCGGATCGGATCGGATCGGATCGGATCGGATCGGATCGGATCGGATCGGACCGGACCGGATCGGACCGGACCGGATCGGATCGGATCGGATCGGATCGGATCGGATCGGATCGGATCGGATCGGATCGGATCGGATCGGATTGGATTGGATCGGATCGGATCGGATCGGATCGGATCGGATCGAACTACGTCTCTTTATTTAATTTGTATTTTCAATTCATTTTAATCAATCCATTTAGCATAAACAAGCGTACGGAAACGGATCGGATCGGATCGGATCGGATCGGATCGGATCGGATTGGATCGGATCGGATCGGATCGGATCGGATCGGATCGGATCGAACTACGTCTCTTTATTTAATTTGTATTTTCAATTCATTTTAATCAATCCATTTAGCATAAACAAGCGTACGGAAACGGATCGGATCGGATCGGCTCGGATCGGATCGGATCGGATCGGATCGGATTGGATCGGATCGGATCGGATCGGATCGGATCGGATCGGATCGGATCGGATCGGATCGGATCGGATCGGATCGGATCGGATCGAACTACGTCTCTTTATTTAATTTGTATTTTCAATTCATTTTAATCAATCCATTTAGCATAAACAAGCGTACGGAAACGGATCGGATCGGATCGGATCGGATCGGATTGGATCGGATCGGATCGGATCGGATCGGAACGGATCGGATCGGATCGGATCGGATCGGATCGGATCGGATCGGATCGGATCGGATCGGATCGGATCGGATCGGATCGGATCGGATCGGAACGGATCGGATCGGATCGGATCGGATCGGATCGGATCGGATCGGATCGGATCGGATCGGATCGGATCGGATCGGATCGGATCGGATCGGATCGGATCGGATCGGATCGGATCGGATCGGATCGGATCGGATCGGATCGGATCGGATCGGATCGGATCGGATCGGATCGGATCGGATCGGATCGGATCGGATCGGATCGGATCGGATCGGATCGGATCGAACTACGTCTCTTTATTTAATTTGTATTTTCAATTCATTTTAATCAATCCATTTAGCATAAACAAGCGTACGGAAACGGATCGGATCGGATCGGATCGGATTGGATCGGATCGGATCGGATCGGATCGGATCGGATCGGATCGGATCGGATCGGATCGGATCGGATCGGATCGGATCGGATCGGATCGGATCGGATCGGATCGGATCGGATCGGATCGGATCGGATCGGATCGGATCGGATCGGATCGGATCGGATCGGATCGGATCGGATCGGATCGGATCGGATCGGATCGGATCGGATCGGATCGGATCGGATCGGATCGGATCGGATCGGATCGGATCGGATCGGATCGGATCGGATCGGATCGGATCGGATCGGATCGGATCGGATCGGATCGGATCGGATCGGATCGGATCGGATCGGATCGGATCGGATCGGATCGGATCGGATCGGATCGGATCGGATCGGATCGGATCGGATCGGATCGGATCGGATCGGATCGGATCGGATCGGATCGGATCGGATCGGATCGGATCGGATCGGATCGGATCGGATCGGATCCGATCGGATCGGATCGGATCGGATCGGATCGGATCGGATCGGATCGGATCGGATCGGATCGGATCGGATCGGATCGGATCGGATCGGATCGGATCGGATCGGATCGGATCGGATCGGATCGAACTACGTCTCTTTATTTAATTTGTATTTTCAATTCATTTTAATCAATCCATTTAGCATAAACAAGCGTACGGAAACGGATCGGATCGGATCGGATCGGATCTCGGATCGGATCGGATCGGATCGGATCGGATCGGATTGGATCGGATCGGATCGGATCGGATCGGATCGGATCGGATCGGATCGGATCGGATCGGATCGGATCGGATCGGATCGGATCGGATCGGATCGGATCGGATCGGATCGGATCGGATCGGATCGGATCGGATCGGATCGGATCGGATCGGATCGGATCGGATCGGATCGGATCGGATCGGATCGGATCGGATCGGATCGGATCGGATCGGATCGGATCGGATCGGATCGGATCGGATCGGATCGGATCGGATCGGATCGGATCGGATCGGATCGGATCGGATCGAACTACGTCTCTTTATTTAATTTGTATTTTCAATTCATTTTAATCAATCCATTTAGCATAAACAAGCGTACGGAAACGGATCGGATCGGATCGGAACGGATCGGATCGGATCGGATCGGATCGGATCGGATCGGATCGGATCGGATCGGATCGATCGGATCGGATCGGATCGGATCGGATCGGATCGGATCGGATCGGATCGGATCGGATCGGATCGGATCGGATCGGATCGGATCGGGTCGGATCGGATCGGATCGGATCGGATCGGATCGGATCGGATCGGATCGGATCGGATCGGATCGGATCGGATCGGATCGGATCGGATCGGATCGGATCGGATCGGATCGGATCGGATCGGATCGAACTACGTCTCTTTATTTAATTTGTATTTTCAATTCATTTTAATCAATCCATTTAGCATAAACAAGCGTACGGAAACGGATCGGATCGGATCGGATCGGATCGGATTGGATCGGATCGGATCGGATCGGATCGGATCGGATCGGATCGGATCGGATCGGATCGGATCGGATCGGATCGGATCGGATCGGATCGGATCGGATCGGATCGGATCGGATCGGATCGGATCGGATCGGATCGGATCGGATCGGATCGGATCGGATCGGATCGGATCGGATCGGATCGGATCGGATCGGATCGGATCGGATCGGATCGGATCGGATCGGATCGGATCGGATCGGATCGGATCGGATCGGATCGGATCGGATCGGATCGGATCGGATCGGATCGGATCGGATCGGATCGGATCGGATCGGATCGGATCGGATCGGATCGGATCGGATCGGATCGGATCGGATCGGATCGGATCGGATCGGATCTAATCGGATCGGATCGGATCGGATCGGATCGGATCGGATCGGATCGGATCGGATCGGATCGGATCGGATCGGATCGGATCGGATCGGATCGGATCGGATCGGATCGGATCGGATCGGATCGGATCGGATCGGATCGGATCGGATCGGATCGGATCGGATCGGATCGGATCGGATCGGATCGGATCGGATCGGATCGGATCGGATCGGATCGGATCGGATCGGATCGGATCGGATCGGATCGGATCGGATCGGATCGGATCGGATCGGATCGGATCGGATCGGATCGGATCGGATCGGATCGGATCGGATCGGATCGGATCGGATCGGACCGGACCGGATCGGACCGGACCGGATCGGATCGGATCGGATCGGATCGGATCGGATCGGATCGGATCGGATCGGATCGGATCGGATCGGATCGGATCGGATCGGATCGGATCGGATCGGATCGGATCGGATCGGATCGGATTGGATTGGATCGGATCGGATCGGATCGGATCGGATCGGATCGGATCGAACTACGTCTCTTTATTTAATTTGTATTTTCAATTCATTTTAATCAATCCATTTAGCATAAACAAGCGTACGGAAACGGATCGGATCGGATCGGATCGGATCGGATCGGATCGGATTGGATCGGATCGGATCGGATCGGATCGGATCGGATCGAACTACGTCTCTTTATTTAATTTGTATTTTCAATTCATTTTAATCAATCCATTTAGCATAAACAAGCGTACGGAAACGGATCGGATCGGATCGGATCGGATTGGATCGGATCGGATCGGATCGGATCGGATCGGAACGGATCGGAACGGATCGGATCGGATCGGATCGGATCGGATCGGATCGGATCGGATCGGATCGGATCGGATCGGATCGGATTGGATCGGATCGGATCGGATCGGATCGGATCGGATCGGATCGGATCGGATCGGATCGGATCGGATCGGATCGGATCGGATCGGATCGGATCGGATCGGATCGGATCGGATCGGATCGGATCGGATCGGATCGGATCGGATCGGATCGGATCGGATCGGATCGGATCGGATCGGATCGGATCGGATCGGATCGGATCGGATCGGATCGGATCGGATCGGATCGGATCGGATCGGATCGGATCGGATCGGATCGGATCGGATCGGATCGGATCGGATCGGATCGGATCGGATCGGATCGGATCGGATCGGATCGGATCGGATCGGATCGGATCGGATCGGATCGGATCGGATCGGATCGGATCGGATCGGATCGGATCGGATCGGATCGGATCGGATCGGATCGGATCGGATTGGATCGGATCGGATCGGATCGGATCGGATCGGATCGGATCGAACTACGTCTCTTTATTTAATTTGTATTTTCAATTCATTTTAATCAATCCATTTAGCATAAACAAGCGTACGGAAACGGATCGGATCGGATCGGATCGGATCGGATCGGATCGGATCGGATCGGATCGGATCGGATCGGATCGGATCGGATTGGATCGGATCGGATCGGATCGGATCGGATCGGATCGGATCGGATCGGATCGGATCGGATTGGATCGGATCGGATCGGATCGGATCGGATCGGATCGGATCGGATCGGATCGGATCGGATCGGATCGGATCGGATCGGATCGAACTACGTCTCTTTACTTAATTTGTATTTTCAATTCATTTTAATCAATCCATTTAGCATAAACAAGCGTACGGAAACGGATCGGATCGGATCGGATCGGATCGGATCGGATCGGATCGGATCGGATCGGATCGGATCGGATCGGATCGGATCGGATCGGATCGGATCGGATCGGATCGGATCGGATCGGATCGGATCGGATCGGATCGGATCGGATCGGATCGGATCGGATCGGATCGGATCGGATCGGATCGGATCGGATCGGATCGGATCGGATCGGATCGGATCGGATCGGATCGGATCGGATCGGATCGGATCGGATCGGATCGGATCGGATCGGATCGGATCGGATCGGATCGGATCGGATCGGATCGGATCGGATCGGATCGGATCGGATCGGATCGGATCGGATCGGATCGGATCGGATCGGATCGGATCGGATCGGATCGGATCGGATCGGATCGGATCGGATCGGATCGGATCGGATCGGATCGGATCGGATCGGATCGGATCGGATCGGATCGGATCGGATCGGATCGGATCGGATCGGATCGGATCGGATCGGATCGGATCGGATCGGATCGGATCGGATCGGATCGGATCGGATCGGATCGGATCGGATCGGATCGGATCGGATCGGATCGGATCGGATCGGATCGGATCGGATCGGATCGGATCGGATCGGATCGGATCGGATCGGATCGGATCGGATCGGATCGGATCGGATCGGATCGGATCGGATCGGATCGGATCGGATCGGATCGGATCGGATCGGATCGGATCGGATCGGATCGGATCGGATCGGATCGGATCGGATCGGATCGGATCGGATTGGATCGGATCGGATCGGATCGGATCGGATCGGATCGGATCGGATCGGATCGGATCGGATCGGATCGAACTACGTCTCTTTACTTAATTTGTATTTTCAATTCATTTTAATCAATCCATTTAGCATAAACAAGCGTACGGAAACGGATCGGATCGGATCGGATCGGATCGGATCGGATCGGATCGGATCGGATCGGATCGGATCGGATCGGATCGGATCGGATCGGATCGGATCGGATCGGATCGGATCGGATCGGATCGGATCGGATCGGATCGGATCGGATCGGATCGGATCGGATCGGATCGGATCGGATCGGATCGGATCGGATCGGATCGGATCGGATCGGATCGGATCGGATCGGATCGGATCGGATCGGATCGGATCGGATCGGATCGGATCGGATCGGATCGGATCGGATCGGATCGGATCGGATCGGATCGGATCGGATCGGATCGGATCGGATCGGATCGGATCGGATCGGATCGGATCGGATCGGATCGGATCGGATCGGATCGGATCGAACTACGTCTCTTTATTTAATTTGTATTTTCAATTCATTTTAATCAATCCATTTAGCATAAACAAGCGTACGGAAACGGATCGGATCGGATCGGATCGGATCGGATCGGATCGGATCGGATCGGATCGGATCGGATCGGATCGGATTGGATTGGATCGGATCGGATCGGATCGGATCGGATCGGATCGATGTACGTGAAGTTAGCCCAGAATTTCATCCCAGAAAAATATTATCATCAGGCAACACTACAATTTCAACGTTATCCCAGCCCAACATTATTTCATACGATATAATTTACTCTAGCCCAGAAAATAATTTTTGTTTTATTTTATAACATATTTTATTAAAGAAAATCGTATAAATTTAAATCATGGGTTATTCGGGAAATTATAGAAGAAAATACTAAATTTTAAAGAAAACGGCCTCATGGTTAGAAAAGTACGATAATTTGACCCTGGGATGTTTACAAATGGAAGCGATTTGGCCCTGGGATGACCGGGATGTTTCTTATCCGGAAACCATCGATAGGCCATTCGATTCGGCATTGCATTATCTAACTCCATAAATAATATCAAGTTGATTTGCATGTTGAGATTGGCGCTATAATTATTTAAGTTAGCATAACACTGAAATTTCATACAAATGGAAGCGATTTGGCCCTGGGATGACCGGGATATTTCTTATCCGGAAACCATCGATAGGCCATTCGATTTAGCATTGTATTATCTAACTCCATAAATAATATCAAGTTGATTTGCATGTTGAGATTGGCGCTATAATTATTTAAGTTAGCAGAACACTTAAATTTCATACAAATGGAAGTTATTTGGCCCTGGGATGACCGGGATGTTTCTTATCCGGAAACCATCGATAGGCCATTCGATTCGGCATTGCATTATCTAACTCCATAAATAATATCAAGTTGATTTGCATGTTGAGATTGGCGCTATAATTATTTAAGTTAGCATAACACTGAAATTTCATACAAATGGAAGTGATTTGGCCCTGGGATGACCGGGATGTTTCTTATCCGGAAACCATCGATAGGCCATTCGATTCGGCATTGCATTATCTAACTCCATAAATAATATCAAGTTGATTTGCATGTTGAGATTGGCGCTATAATTATTTAAGTTAGCATAACACTGAAATTTCATACAAATGGAAGCGATTTGGCCCTGGGATGACCGGGATATTTCTTATCCGGAAACCATCGATAGGCCATTCGATTTAGCATTGTATTATCTAACTCCATAAATAATATCAAGTTGATTTGCATGTTGAGATTGGCGCTATAATTATTTAAGTTAGCAGAACACTTAAATTTCATACAAATGGAAGTGATTTGGCCCTGGGATGACCGGGATGTTTCTTATCCGGAAACCATCGATAGGCCATTCGATTCGGCATTGCATTATCTAACTCCATAAATAATATCAAGTTGATTTGCATGTTGAGATTGGCGCTATAATTATTTAAGTTAGCATAACACTGAAATTTCATACAAATGGAAGTGATTTGGCCCTGGGATGACCGGGATGTTTCTTATCCGGAAACCATCGATAGGCCATTCGATTCGGCATTGCATTATCTAACTCCATAAATAATATCAAGTTGATTTGCATGTTGAGATTGGCGCTATAATTATTTAAGTTAGCATAACACTGAAATTTCATACAAATGGAAGCGATTTGGCCCTGGGATGACCGGGATATTTCTTATCCGGAAACCATCGATAGGCCATTCGATTTAGCATTGTATTATCTAACTCCATAAATAATATCAAGTTGATTTGCATGTTGAGATTGGCGCTATAATTATTTAAGTTAGCAGAACACTTAAATTTCATACAAATGGAAGTTATTTGGCCCTGGGATGACCGGGATGTTTCTTATCCGGAAACCATCAATAGGCCATTCGATTCGGCATTGAATTATCTAACTCCATAAATAATATCAAGTTGATTTGCATGTTGAGATTGGCGCTATAATTATTTAAGTTAGCATAACACTGAAATTTCATACAAATGGAAGTGATTTGGCCCTGGGATGACCGGGATGTTTCTTATCCGGAAACCATCGATAGGCCATTCGATTCGGCATTGCATTATCTAACTCCATAAATAATATCAAGTTGATTTGCATGTTGAGATTGGCGCTATAATTATTTAAGTTAGCATAACACTGAAATTTCATACAAATGGAAGTGATTTGGCCCTGGGATGACCGGGATGTTTCTTATCCGGAAACCATCGATAGGCCATTCGATTCAGCATTGTATTATCTAACTCCATAAATAATATCAAGCTGATTTACATGTTGAGATTGGCGCTATATTTATTTAAGTTAGCATAACACTGAAATTTCATTCAAATGGAAGTGATTTGGCCCTGGGATGACCGGGATGTTTCTTATCCGGAAACCATCGATAGGCCATTCGATTCGGTATTGCATTATCTAACTAGATAAATAATATCAAGTTGATTTGCATGTTGAGATTGGCGCTATATTTATTTAAGTTAGCATAACACTGAAATTTCATTCAAATGGAAGTGATTTGGCCCTGGGATGACCGGGATGTTTCTTATCCGGAAACCATCGATAGGCCATTCGATTCGGTATTGCATTATCTAACTAGATAAATAATATCAAGTTGATTTGCATGTTGAGATTGGCGCTATATTTATTTAAGTTAGCATAACACTGAAATTTCATACAAATGGAAGTGATTTGGCCCTGGGATGACCGGGATGTTTCTTATCCGGAAACCATCGATAGGCCATTCGATTCAGCATTGTATTATCTAACTCCATAAATAATATCAAGTTGATTTGCATGTTGAGATTGGCGCTATAATTATTTAAGTTAGCATAACACTGAAATTTCATACAAATGGAAGTGATTTGGCCCTGGGATGACCGGGATGTTTCTTATCCGGAAACCATCGATAGGCCATTCGATTCAGCATTGTATTATCTAACTCCATAAATAATATCAAGTTGATTTGCATGTTGAGATTGGCGCTATATTTATTTAAGTTAGCATAACACTGAAATTTCATTCAAATGGAAGTGATTTGGCCCTGGGATGACCGGGATGTTTCTTATCCGGAAACCATCGATAGGCCATTCGATTCGGTATTGCATTATCTAACTAGATAAATAATATCAAGTTGATTTGCATGTTGAGATTGGCGCTATATTTATTTAAGTTAGCATAACACTGAAATTTCATTCAAATGGAAGTGATTTGGCCCTGGGATGACCGGGATGTTTCTTATCCGGAAACCATCGATAGGCCATTCGATTCGGCATTGAATTATCTAACTCCATAAATAATATCAAGTTGATTTGCATGTTGAGATTGGCGCTATAATTATTTAAGTTAGCATACACTGAAATTTCATACAAATGGAAGTGATTTGGCCCTGGGATGACCGGGATGTTTCTTATCCGGAAACCATCGATAGGCCATTCGATTCAGCATTGTATTATCTAACTCCATAAATAATATCAAGTTGATTTGCATGTTGAGATTGGCGCTATAATTATTTAAGTTAGCATAACACTGAAATTTCATACAAATGGAAGTGATTTGGCCCTGGGATGACCGGGATGTTTCTTATCCGGAAACCATCGATAGGCCATTCGATTCGGTATTGCATTATCTAACTCCATAAATAATATCAAGTTGATTTGCATGTTGAGATTGGCGCTATAATTATTTAAGTTAGCATAACACTGAAATTTCATACAAATGGAAGCGATTTGGCCCTGGGATGACCGGGATATTTCTTATCCGGAAACCATCGATAGGCCATTCGATTTAGCATTGTATTATCTAACTCCATAAATAATATCAAGTTGATTTGCATGTTGAGATTGGCGCTATAATTATTTAAGTTAGCATAACACTTAAATTTCATACAAATGGAAGTTATTTGGCCCTGGGATGACCGGGATGTTTCTTATCCGGAAACCATCGATAGGCCATTCGATTCGGCATTGCATTATCTAACTCCATAAATAATATCAAGTTGATTTGCATGTTGAGATTGGCGCTATAATTATTTAAGTTAGCATACACTGAAATTTCATACAAATGGAAGTGATTTGGCCCTGGGATGACCGGGATGTTTCTTATCCGGAAACCATCGATAGGCCATTCGATTCAGCATTGTATTATCTAACTCCATAAATAATATCAAGTTGATTTGCATGTTGAGATTGGCGCTATAATTATTTAAGTTAGCATAACACTGAAATTTCATACAAATGGAAGTGATTTGGCCCTGGGATGACCGGGATGTTTCTTATCCGGAAACCATCGATAGGCCATTCGATTCAGCATTGTATTATCTAACTCCATAAATAATATCAAGTTGATTTGCATGTTGAGATTGGCGCTATAATTATTTAAGTTAGCATACACTGAAATTTCATACAAATGGAAGTGATTTGGCCCTGGGATGACCGGGATGTTTCTTATCCGGAAACCATCGATAGGCCATTCGATTCAGCATTGTATTATCTAACTCCATAAATAATATCAAGTTGATTTGCATGTTGAGATTGGCGCTATAATTATTTAAGTTAGCATAACACTTAAATTTCATACAAATGGAAGTGATTTGGCCCTGGGATGACCGGGATGTTTCTTATCCGGAAACCATCGATAGGCCATTCGATTCAGCATTGTATTATCTAACTCCATAAATAATATCAAGTTGATTTGCATGTTGAGATTGGCGCTATAATTATTTAAGTTAGCATACACTGAAATTTCATACAAATGGAAGTGATTTGGCCCTGGGATGACCGGGATGTTTCTTATCCGGAAACCATCGATAGGCCATTCGATTCAGCATTGTATTATCTAACTCCATAAATAATATCAAGTTGATTTGCATGTTGAGATTGGCGCTATAATTATTTAAGTTAGCATAACACTTAAATTTCATACAAATGGAAGCGATTTGGCCCTGGGATGACCAGGATGTTTCTTATCCGGAAACCATCGACAGGCCACTTGATTCGGCATTGCATTATCTAACTCCATAAATAATATCAAGTTGGTTTGCATGTTGAGACTGGCGCTATAATTATTTAAGTTAGCATAACACAGAAATTTCATACAAATGGAAGTGATTTGGCCCTGGGATGACCGGGATGTTTCTTATCCGGAAACCATCGATAGGCCATTCGATTCGGCATTGCATTATCTAACTCCATAAATAATATCAAGTTGATTTGCATGTTGAGATTGGCGCTATAATTATTTAAGTTAGCATACACTGAAATTTCATACAAATGGAAGTGATTTGGCCCTGGGATGACCGGGATGTTTCTTATCCGGAAACCATCGATAGGCCATTCGATTCGGTATTGCATTATCTAACTCCATAAATAATATCAAGTTGATTTGCATGTTGAGATTGGCGCTATAATTATTTAAGTTAGCATAACACTTAAATTTCATACAAATGGAAGTGATTTGGCCCTGGGATGACCGGGATGTTTCTTATCCGGAAACCATCGATAGGCCATTCGATTCAGCATTGTATTATCTAACTCCATAAATAATATCAAGTTGATTTGCATGTTGAGATTGGCGCTATAATTATTTAAGTTAGCATAACACTTAAATTTCATACAAATGGAAGTGATTTGGCCCTGGGATGACCGGGATGTTTCTTATCCGGAAACCATCGATAGGCCATTCGATTCAGCATTGTATTATCTAACTCCATAAATAATATCAAGTTGATTTGCATGTTGAGATTGGCGCTATAATTATTTAAGTTAGCATAACACTTAAATTTCATACAAATGGAAGCGATTTGGCCCTGGGATGACCAGGATGTTTCTTATCCGGAAACCATCGATAGGCCATTCGATTCAGCATTGTATTATCTAACTCCATAAATAATATCAAGTTGATTTGCATGTTGAGATTGGCGCTATAATTATTTAAGTTAGCATACACTGAAATTTCATACAAATGGAAGTGATTTGGCCCTGGGATGACCGGGATGTTTCTTATCCGGAAACCATCGATAGGCCATTCGATTCAGCATTGTATTATCTAACTCCATAAATAATATCAAGTTGATTTGCATGTTGAGATTGGCGCTATAATTATTTAAGTTAGCATAACACTTAAATTTCATACAAATGGAAGTGATTTGGCCCTGGGATGACCGGGATGTTTCTTATCCGGAAACCATCGATAGGCCATTCGATTCAGCATTGTATTATCTAACTCCATAAATAATATCAAGTTGATTTGCATGTTGAGATTGGCGCTATAATTATTTAAGTTAGCATAACACTTAAATTTCATACAAATGGAAGCGATTTGGCCCTGGGATGACCAGGATGTTTCTTATCCGGAAACCATCGACAGGCCACTTGATTCGGCATTGCATTATCTAACTCCATAAATAATATCAAGTTGGTTTGCATGTTGAGACTGGCGCTATAATTATTTAAGTTAGCATAACACTGAAATTTCATACAAATGGAAGTGATTTGGCCCTGGGATGACCGGGATATTTCTTATCCGGAAACCATCGATAGGCCATTCGATTTGGCATTGCATTGAGAAAAAAAAAAATTGTGTGGATATTTTCGTATTTCCAAATTATCCTAGTGTTTATAACGGGAAATCTAATTAAATTCAAAAACATTTTGTTTGGATATTAAGTGCCTAATTTGTATTTTTAAATTATCCTAGTGATTATAACGGGAAATCTAATTCAATTCAAAAACATTTTGTTTTGATATTAAATGTGTGTAATTTGTATTTTTAAATTATCCTAGTGATTATAACGTGAAATATAATTAAATTCAAAAACATTTTGTTTGGATATTAAGTGTGTAATTTGTATTTTTAAATTATCCTAGTGATTATAACGGGAAATCTAATTCAATTCAAAAACATTTTGTTTTGATATTAAATGTGTGTAATTTGTATTTTTAAATTATCCTAGTGATTATAACGGGAAATCTAATTAAATTCAAAAACATTTTGTTTGGATATTAAGTGTGTAATTTGTATTTTTAAATTATCCTAGTGATTATAACGTGAAATCTAATTAAATTCAAAAACATTTTGGTAGGATATTAAGTGTGTAATTTGTATTTTTAAATTATCCTAGTGATTATAACGGGAAATCTAATTAAATTCAAAAACATTTTGTTTGGATATTAAGTGTGTAATTTGTATTTTTAAATTATCCTAGTGGTTATAACATGAAATCCAATTAAATTCAAAAACATTAATTTTGTTTGGATATTAAGTGTGTAATTTGTATTTTTAAATTATCCTAGTGGTTATAACGTGAAATCCAATTAAATTCAAAAACATTAATTTTGTTTGGATATTAAGTGTGTAATTTGTATTTTTAAATTATCCTAGTGATTATAACGTGAAATATAATTAAATTCAAAAACATTTTGTTTGGATATTAAATGTGTTTTTTGTATTTTTAAATTATCCTAGTGT
The DNA here is from genome assembly GCA_963556165.1 of Tipula helvola. Lineage (NCBI taxonomy): Eukaryota > Metazoa > Arthropoda > Insecta > Diptera > Tipulidae > Tipula > Tipula helvola. The sequence goes on along the minus strand of OY744482.1, from coordinate 83,205,988 downwards.
TTATAACGGGAAATCTAATTAAATTCAAAAACATTTTGTTTGGATATTAAGTGTGTAATTTGTATTTTTAAATTATCCTAGTGATTATAACGGGAAATCTAATTAAATTCAAAAACATTTTGTTTGGATATTAAGTGTGTAATTTGTATTTTTAAATTATCCTAGTGGTTATAACATGAAATCCAATTAAATTCAAAAACATTAATTTTGTTTGGATATTAAGTGTGTAATTTGTATTTTTAAATTATCCTAGTGGTTATAACGTGAAATCCAATTAAATTCAAAAACATTAATTTTGTTTGGATATTAAGTGTGTAATTTGTATTTTTAAATTATCCTAGTGATTATAACGTGAAATATAATTAAATTCAAAAACATTTTGTTTGGATATTAAATGTGTTTTTTGTATTTTTAAATTATCCTAGTGTTTATAACGGGAAATCTAATTAAATTCAAAAACATTTTGTTTGGATATTAAGTGTGTAATTTGTATTTTTAAATTATCCTAGTGATTATAACGGGAAATCTAATTAAATTCAAAAACATTTTGTTTGGATATTAAGTGTGTAATTTGTATTTTTAAATTATCCTAGTGATTATAACGTGAAATCTAATTAAATTCAAAAACATTAATTTTGTTTGGATATTAAATGTGTAATTTGTATTTTTAAATTATCCTAGTGTTTATAACGTGAAATCTAATTAAATTAAAAAAAAATTTTGTTTGCAAATTAAGTGTGTTATTTGTTATTAAATTACAAACGAAATATTTTTACAATGCCGTTTTCTAAATTCAAATTGGATAAATCGAATTATTCGACAATCCAAGACGCAGTAATTCAACTTACTCCAGATTTAGACAATACCAATTTCGAAAGAATTTTTAACATTGCATGTTTTTCAAAAATATGCAAATTAATACCTGGTTTAAAGCCCTCAGATTCCAACAGACGAATCCTTCAACTTATTTTTCAAAATGCTGATTTTAAAATTGGATTGAGTGAGAAACTTCGTAAAATTAATCAGGATACCAGAGATAAAGTTATATCTGATTTGGAATATAATAGTACACCAGAAACACATCATCTTGAAAAAACTCAGGAAGACAATAGTCGAACAATTTTAAAAGAATATGAAATTATAAAAAATGATACTGATTTGCTTGGTGAAGAAAGTATCAAGAGCGACGATTTTGAACCTAAGCGTACGTGTAATGCTGTTGTTCGAAAGAAGCCTTCCAAGATTAAATCTAAATTAAATATTTATTCTGAAGTAAATGGTGAAATCGAAATTCCTCTGGGAACCTGGAATAATATTTTTAATTCTGAGACAAATCAGTTAGATTCTGAGGCATATCCAAAGATAGTTACCAACCTCTTAATACAGAAAACCGGCTGCCTAATCAACATAAAATCTTTAGACTTAGGAAGGAAATCGGTCAACATTCGCGCTTATTGTGGCCATAAAAATTGTAAGAGATACAAACTTTCTAATAAAAATGTAACATTGGGTGTATTTGAAATCAAAAGTACAATTGGCCTAACAAGTCATGATTTTATTAAAACACGTCAATTAAGAGGTTTGGAAAGAAAACAATACAAGGACAATTTGAAAAACAAAATGGCAACGGAAGTATTTGAAGATTTGGTTAAAAATGAAGATCCCTTATTCCTAGAAACATCCAAGACCACTAATGTGAAGTCATTAGATGTTTTGCGTAAAGTGCGTTCTGAAAAACTTCAAGAACAAGATAATGATTCTGATGACCTGATTGATTTAATTAAAGAAACCATGTCTAGTGATCTTATTCAAAAATTCTCCGTTAAACCTTTCTGCGTTATAACTTACAATGAAACACAAATGAAGCTACTAGATCTGCTAGTAAATAAAAACAAAAATTTAGTTGCTTATTTAGATGCAACAGGCGGCCTAATTAGAAATCCATTTAAGGAGGACAGATCAATTTTATATTATGCGTTAATTGTTCCAGTGTCAGTTAGGGTAAATGAACAGAGCGACCCGTTTCCAATTACGGATATGATTAGCTCTAGCCACAACATTGATACAATAGGAGGTTGGCTTAGGTCATATCGCATAGAGGTGGAAAAAAGATTTAAGTCGTGGCCAATATTCAAAACGATTGTCACGGATTTCAATTTTGCGGGGATCAATGCAATTTTAGATAGTTTCAATAAAATGGACATAGTGCAATACTTAAATGTATGCTATGATGCAATTACAACGAAATCCAATAAATTAGGTTTGGTTAGGGTGCATCTTTGTGTTTCTCACTTAATGCACAATATGACAGCCGACATAAATAAATATTTTACCAAATCATCAAAAAACAACAAACTCATGAAAGAAATAATTGCATCGCTTTATTTAGTGTCTGATTTCAGTTTATTGCAGGATATTTGGTATAATTTATCTGTAATTTTAAAAAATAAGTATCTAACAACATCAGTTTTAAGTTGTTTGGAAAAAATTATACAAAATACTACTGCTTTTAAGGTACAAATTCCAGAAAACGATGATGCGTATAATACGGGCCAAGAACAGATTTCCACTAGACAACTGAACGAGAGCATTTACAGTCAAAGTAAATTTTATATCTGCTTTAAATCAATTTCGGATTCAACAATTATCGAAACTGCTTCAGATAAAAGCTGCCCAATCAATTTGTACTATAATCCCCAATTTTTGGAGATATTTTTAAAAAAATATGCAACATATTTGCCACTTTGGTCCAATATTTTCCATGAAAATACTCTGAGTAATAGTCACGTGGAAAATTACTTCGCTACCATTAAGAGAAGGACTCGACGAACATTAATGATTGGAAAAATGCCAGCAAAACCCTTACGATTCTTAAAAGAAATTAATGAAAGAAATAAATATATTTTAAATAGGAAATTATTAAATATACCTAAAAAATTTACCAACCCAAATCTAGAAAAGGGTAAACTAAACAATCGCTCAAGCGATTTAATAGAACGAAGTTTATTAAATGTTTTAGATGATATGGAAAACTGGAGAGGTCAGCCAACTAAGGTATCAAAATCAAATTTTAATTTAAAAATACTGAAAGAACTTAATAATCTTCCTGATCCCGATAAAAAAGTGCAATGATCAAAAGCTTATCTTTAAATAAACGGAACTACGATACCCAAACCCCTAAATGTTCCAAATTATCTAAAAGAATAAAATTAGTAGACCCATTGGAAAGTAGATACCTATTTTTTTTACGAAACGGGTCAATTACTGGTGAAAGTTACACTCATACTTGTGCATTTGACGCAGTAATTCAATGCTTTTTAAATATTGAAAACTCATATTTCAATAAAGATCATGGCGAAATCCTTGAACTAATTGGTGCTCTTAGGCTTGGTAATTTGAAAACAGCCTATGAAACCCGTTTTTCGTTATTAACCAAGTTATACGGTTTAACAGTAAACTGTAAGTCGAACGTAACTGATGTTACAGAATTCATATTTAAAAAAATAAACGTATTTAGTATAGAAGCAGAGTCCAGATGTATCAACTGTAAAACCATAAAAATGAGGGATTTTTTAAAGTATGTACCAGTAAATTTAAACCGACTAGATACTGACGGTTTAGAAAATCTACAAAACTGCCTAGAGCCAATTAAATTTTATTGTCGGAATTGTTATGGAGAAATGGTATTAGAGAATATTAGAACCGGCAAAATTGTGCACCTCTATGTCGAACCATCCCTAAACCCAAACAAACAGCTTAAGCTTTCCGAGATACCTAGGACAATTAATATACATTCCGAAGATTTTGAGTTAAATAGCATAGTTGGCTACCTTCACACTGCTCAACACTATATTAGCTACTGCTACTGAAATCAGCAATGGGAGAAATATGATGACTTATTGGATAATCCAATTAATATTAAGTACCCTAGAACACATTATGTGACACCACATTTTTTAGTTTATCAAAAATTAGAACAGTAATTTCCTCCTCCATACGACCCAGATTCTAAGCAAACACGTTCTAATTATTATCATCCCTAGCTCTTCAAATTGAAATCTCCCAAGCAATTTGAATTTAATGGGTTTACAAAAATTAATTACAGATACTGCACCGGCCATCACCAATAACAAAAGCTCTTCAAATTTCACTTGCAGATATAGCACCGACCGAAAAACAACAAATAGCCAATAGCACTTTGCCTGCAATGCCAAATCAAAACATCCCGGTCATCCCAGGGCCAAATCACTTCCATTTGTATGAAATTTCAGTGTTATGCTAACTTAAATAAATATAGCGCCAATCTCAACATGCAAATCAACTTGATATTATTTATCTAGTTAGATAATGCAATGCCGAATCGAATGGCCTATCGATGGTTTCCGGATAAGAAACATCCCGGTCATCCCAGGGCCAAATCACTTCCATTTGTATGAAATTTCAGTGTTATGCTAACTTAAATAATTATAGCGCCAATCTCAACATGCAAATCAACTTGATATTATTTATGAAGTTAGATAATGCAATGCCGAATCGAATGGCCTATCGATGGTTTCCGGATAAGAAACATCCCGGTCATCCCAGGGCCAAATCACTTCCATTTGAATGAAATTTCAGTGTTATGCTAACTTAAATAATTATAGCGCCAATCTCAACATGCAAATCAACTTGATATTATTTATGGAGTTAGATAATTCAATGCCGAATCGAATGGCCTATTGATGGTTTCCGGATAAGAAACATCCCGGTCATCCCAGGGCCAAATCACTTCCATTTGAATGAAATTTCAGTGTTATGCTAACTTAAATAATTATAGCGCCAATCTCAACATGCAAATCAACTTGATATTATTTATGGAGTTAGATAATACAATGCCGAATCGAATGGCCTATCGATGGTTTCCGGATAAGAAACATCCCGGTCATCCCAGGGCCAAATCACTTCCATTTGTATGAAATTTCAGTGTTATGCTAACTTAAATAAATATAGCGCCAATCTCAACATGCAAATCAACTTGATATTATTTATGGAGTTAGATAATGCAATACCGAATCGAATGGCCTATCGATGGTTTCCGGATAAGAAACATCCCGGTCATCCCAGGGCCAAATCACTTCCATTTGAATGAAATTTCAGTGTTATGCTAACTTAAATAAATATAGCGCCAATCTCAACATGCAAATCAACTTGATATTATTTATCTAGTTAGATAATGCAATGCCGAATCGAATGGCCTATCGATGGTTTCCGGATAAGAAACATCCCGGTCATCCCAGGGCCAAATCACTTCCATTTGTATGAAATTTCAGTGTTATGCTAACTTAAATAATTATAGCGCCAATCTCAACATGCAAATCAACTTGATATTATTTATGAAGTTAGATAATGCAATGCCAAATCGAATGGCCTGTCGATGGTTTCCGGATAAGAAACATCCCGGTCATCCCAGGGCCAAATCACTTCCATTTGTATGAAATTTCAGTGTTATGCTAACTTAAATAATTATAGCGCCAGTCTTAACATGCAAATCAACTTGATATTATTTATGGAGTTAGATAATGCAATGCCGAATCGAATGGCCTATCGATGGTTTCCGGATAAGAAACATCCCGGTCATCCCAGGGCCAAATCACTTCCATTTGAATGAAATTTCAGTGTTATGCTAACTTAAATAATTATAGCGCCAATCTCAACATGCAAATCAACTTGATATTATTTATGGAGTTAGATAATACAATGCCGAATCGAATGGCCTATCGATGGTTTCCGGATAAGAAACATCCCGGTCATCCCAGGGCCAAATCACTTCCAATTGTATGAAATTTCAGTGTATGCTAACTTAAATAATTATAGCGCCAATCTCAACATGCAAATCAACTTGATATTATTTATGAAGTTAGATAATTCAATGCCGAATCGAATGGCCTATCGATGGTTTCCGGATAAGAAACATCCCGGTCATCCCAGGGCCAAATCACTTCCATTTGAATGAAATTTCAGTGTTATGCTAACTTAAATAATTATAGCGCCAATCTCAACATGCAAATCAACTTGATATTATTTATGGAGTTAGATAATTCAATGCCGAATCGAATGGCCTATCGATGGTTTCCGGATAAGAAACATCCCGGTCATCCCAGGGCCAAATCACTTCCATTTGTATGAAATTTCAGTGTTATACTAACTTAAATAATTATAGCGCCAGTCTCAACATGCAAATCAACTTAATATAATTTATGGAGTTAGATAATGCAATGCCGAATCGAATGGCCTATCGATGGTTTCCGGATAAGAAACATCCCGGTCATCCCAGGGCCAAATCACTTCCATTTGAATGAAATTTCAGTGTTATGCTAACTTAAATAAATATAGCGCCAATCTCAACATGCAAACCAACTTGATATTATTTATCTAGTTAGATAATGCAATACCGAATCGAATGGCCTATCGATGGTTTCCGGATAAGAAACATCCCGGTCATCCCAGGGCCAAATCACTTCCATTTGTATGAAATTTCAGTGTATGCTAACTTAAATAATTATAGCGCCAATCTCAACATGCAAATCAACTTGATATTATTTATGGAGTTAGATAATACAATGCCGAATCGAATGGCCTATCGATGGTTTCCGGATAAGAAACATCCCGGTCATCCCAGGGCCAAATCACTTCCATTTGTATGAAATTTCAGTGTTATGCTAACTTAAATAATTATAGCGCCAGTCTCAACATGCAAATCAACTTGATAAAATTTATGGAGTTAGATAATGCAATGCCAAATCGAATGGCCTGTCGATGGTTTCCGGATAAGAAACATCCCGGTCATCCCAGGGCCAAATCACTTCCATTTGTATGAAATTTCAGTGTATGCTAACTTAAATAATTATAGCGCCAGTCTCAACATGCAAATCAACTTGATATTATTTATGAAGTTAGATAATGCAATGCCGAATCGAATGGCCTATCGATGGTTTCCGGATAAGAAACATCCCGGTCATCCCAGGGCCAAATCACTTCCATTTGTATGAAATTTCAGTGTTATGCTAACTTAAATAATTATAGCGCCAATCTCAACATGCAAATCAACTTGATATTATTTATGAAGTTAGATAATTCAATGCCAAATCGAATGGCCTGTCGATGGTTTCCGGATAAGAAACATCCCGGTCATCCCAGGGCCAAATCACTTCCATTTGTATGAAATTTCAGTGTTATGCTAACTTAAATAATTATAGCGCCAGTCTCAACATGCAAATCAACTTGATATTATTTATGGAGTTAGATAATGCAATGCCGAATCGAATGGCCTATCGATGGTTTCCGGATAAGAAACATCCCGGTCATCCCAGGGCCAAATCACTTCCATTTGAATGAAATTTCAGTGTTATGCTAACTTAAATAATTATAGCGCCAATCTCAACATGCAAATCAACTTGATATAATTTATGGAGTTAGATAATGCAATGCCAAATCGAATGGCCTATCGATGGTTTCCGGATAAGAAACATCCCGGTCATCCCAGGGCCAAATCGCTTCCATTTGTATGAAATTTCAGTGTTATGCTAACTTAAATAATTATAGCGCCAGTCTCAACATGCAAATCAACTTGATATTATTTATGGAGTTAGATAATTCAATGCCGAATCGAATGGCCTATCGATGGTTTCCGGATAAGAAACATCCCGGTCATCCCAGGGCCAAATCACTTCCATTTGTATGAAATTTCAGTGTTATGCTAACTTAAATAATTATAGCGCCAGTCTCAACATGCAAATCAACTTGATATTATTTATGGAGTTAGATAATGCAATGCCGAATCGAATGGCCTATCAATGGTTTCCGGATAAGAAACATCCCGGTCATCCCAGGGCCAAATCACTTCCATTTGTATGAAATTTCAGTGTTATGCTAACTTAAATAATTATAGCGCCAGTCTCAACATGCAAATCAACTTAATATAATTTATGGAGTTAGATAATGCAATGCCGAATCGAATGGCCTATCGATGGTTTCCGGATAAGAAACATCCCGGTCATCCCAGGGCCAAATCACTTCCATTTGAATGAAATTTCAGTGTTATGCTAACTTAAATAAATATAGCGCCAATCTCAACATGCAAACCAACTTGATATTATTTATCTAGTTAGATAATGCAATACCGAATCGAATGGCCTATCGATGGTTTCCGGATAAGAAACATCCCGGTCATCCCAGGGCCAAATCACTGCCATTTGAATGAAATTTCAGTGTTATGCTAACTTAAATAATTATAGCGCCAATCTCAATATGCAAATCAACTTGATATTATTTATGGAGTTAGATAATTCAATGCCGAATCGAATGGCCTATTGATGGTTTCCGGATAAGAAACATCCCGGTCATCCCAGGGCCAAATCACTTCCATTTGAATGAAATTTCAGTGTTATGCTAACTTAAATAATTATAGCGCCAATCTCAACATGCAAATCAACTTGATATTATTTATGGAGTTAGATAATACAATGCCGAATCGAATGGCCTATCGATGGTTTCCGGATAAGAAACATCCCGGTCATCCCAGGGCCAAATCACTTCCATTTGTATGAAATTTCAGTGTTATGCTAACTTAAATAAATATAGCGCCAATCTCAACATGCAAATCAACTTGATATTATTTATCTAGTTAGATAATGCAATACCGAATCGAATGGCCTATCGATGGTTTCCGGATAAGAAACATCCCGGTCATCCCAGGGCCAAATCACTTCCATTTGAATGAAATTTCAGTGTTATGCTAACTTAAATAAATATAGCGCCAATCTCAACATGCAAATCAACTTGATATTATTTATCTAGTTAGATAATGCAATGCCGAATCGAATGGCCTATCGATGGTTTCCGGATAAGAAACATCCCGGTCATCCCAGGGCCAAATCACTTCCATTTGTATGAAATTTCAGTGTTATGCTAACTTAAATAATTATAGCGCCAATCTCAACATGCAAATCAACTTGATATTATTTATGAAGTTAGATAATGCAATGCCAAATCGAATGGCCTGTCGATGGTTTCCGGATAAGAAACATCCCGGTCATCCCAGGGCCAAATCACTTCCATTTGTATGAAATTTCAGTGTTATGCTAACTTAAATAATTATAGCGCCAGTCTTAACATGCAAATCAACTTGATATTATTTATGGAGTTAGATAATGCAATGCCGAATCGAATGGCCTATCGATGGTTTCCGGATAAGAAACATCCCGGTCATCCCAGGGCCAAATCACTTCCATTTGAATGAAATTTCAGTGTTATGCTAACTTAAATAATTATAGCGCCAATCTCAACATGCAAATCAACTTGATATTATTTATGGAGTTAGATAATACAATGCCGAATCGAATGGCCTATCGATGGTTTCCGGATAAGAAACATCCCGGTCATCCCAGGGCCAAATCACTTCCAATTGTATGAAATTTCAGTGTATGCTAACTTAAATAATTATAGCGCCAATCTCAACATGCAAATCAACTTGATATTATTTATGGAGTTAGATAATTCAATGCCGAATCGAATGGCCTATCGATGGTTTCCGGATAAGAAACATCCCGGTCATCCCAGGGCCAAATCACTTCCATTTGAATGAAATTTCAGTGTTATGCTAACTTAAATAATTATAGCGCCAATCTCAACATGCAAATCAACTTGATATTATTTATGGAGTTAGATAATTCAATGCCGAATCGAATGGCCTATCGATGGTTTCCGGATAAGAAACATCCCGGTCATCCCAGGGCCAAATCACTTCCATTTGTATGAAATTTCAGTGTTATACTAACTTAAATAATTATAGCGCCAGTCTCAACATGCAAATCAACTTAATATAATTTATGGAGTTAGATAATGCAATGCCGAATCGAATGGCCTATCGATGGTTTCCGGATAAGAAACATCCCGGTCATCCCAGGGCCAAATCACTTCCATTTGAATGAAATTTCAGTGTTATGCTAACTTAAATAAATATAGCGCCAATCTCAACATGCAAACCAACTTGATATTATTTATCTAGTTAGATAATGCAATACCGAATCGAATGGCCTATCGATGGTTTCCGGATAAGAAACATCCCGGTCATCCCAGGGCCAAATCACTTCCATTTGTATGAAATTTCAGTGTATGCTAACTTAAATAATTATAGCGCCAATCTCAACATGCAAATCAACTTGATATTATTTATGGAGTTAGATAATACAATGCCGAATCGAATGGCCTATCGATGGTTTCCGGATAAGTAACATCCCGGTCATCCCAGGGCCAAATCACTTCCATTTGTATGAAATTTCAGTGTTATGCTAACTTAAATAATTATAGCGCCAGTCTCAACATGCAAATCAACTTGATAAAATTTATGGAGTTAGATAATGCAATGCCAAATCGAATGGCCTGTCGATGGTTTCCGGATAAGAAACATCCCGGTCATCCCAGGGCCAAATCACTTCCATTTGTATGAAATTTCAGTGTATGCTAACTTAAATAATTATAGCGCCAGTCTCAACATGCAAATCAACTTGATATTATTTATGAAGTTAGATAATGCAATGCCGAATCGAATGGCCTATCGATGGTTTCCGGATAAGAAACATCCCGGTCATCCCAGGGCCAAATCACTTCCATTTGTATGAAATTTCAGTGTTATGCTAACTTAAATAATTATAGCGCCAATCTCAACATGCAAATCAACTTGATATTATTTATGAAGTTAGATAATGCAATGCCAAATCGAATGGCCTGTCGATGGTTTCCGGATAAGAAACATCCCGGTCATCCCAGGGCCAAATCACTTCCATTTGTATGAAATTTCAGTGTTATGCTAACTTAAATAATTATAGCGCCAGTCTCAACATGCAAATCAACTTGATATTATTTATGGAGTTAGATAATGCAATGCCGAATCGAATGGCCTATCGATGGTTTCCGGATAAGAAACATCCCGGTCATCCCAGGGCCAAATCACTTCCATTTGAATGAAATTTCAGTGTTATGCTAACTTAAATAATTATAGCGCCAATCTCAACATGCAAATCAACTTGATATAATTTATGGAGTTAGATAATGCAATGCCAAATCGAATGGCCTATCGATGGTTTCCGGATAAGAAACATCCCGGTCATCCCAGGGCCAAATCGCTTCCATTTGTATGAAATTTCAGTGTTATGCTAACTTAAATAATTATAGCGCCAGTCTCAACATGCAAATCAACTTGATATTATTTATGGAGTTAGATAATTCAATGCCGAATCGAATGGCCTATCGATGGTTTCCGGATAAGAAACATCCCGGTCATCCCAGGGCCAAATCACTTCCATTTGTATGAAATTTCAGTGTTATGCTAACTTAAATAATTATAGCGCCAGTCTCAACATGCAAATCAACTTGATATTATTTATGAAGTTAGATAATGCAATGCCGAATCGAATGGCCTATCAATGGTTTCCGGATAAGAAACATCCCGGTCATCCCAGGGCCAAATCACTTCCATTTGTATGAAATTTCAGTGTTATGCTAACTTAAATAATTATAGCGCCAGTCTCAACATGCAAATCAACTTAATATAATTTATGGAGTTAGATAATGCAATGCCGAATCGAATGGCCTATCGATGGTTTCCGGATAAGAAACATCCCGGTCATCCCAGGGCCAAATCACTTCCATTTGAATGAAATTTCAGTGTTATGCTAACTTAAATAAAAATAGCGCCAATCTCAACATGCAAACCAACTTGATATTATTTATCTAGTTAGATAATGCAATACCGAATCGAATGGCCTATCGATGGTTTCCGGATAAGAAACATCCCGGTCATCCCAGGGCCAAATCACTTCCATTTGAATGAAATTTCAGTGTTATGCTAACTTAAATAATTATAGCGCCAATCTCAATATGCAAATCAACTTGATATTATTTATGGAGTTAGATAATACAATGCCGAATCGAATGGCCTATCGATGGTTTCCGGATAAGAAACATCCCGGTCATCCCAGGGCCAAATCACTTCCATTTGTATGAAATTTCAGTGTTATGCTAACTTAAATAAATATAGCGCCAATCTCAACATGCAAACCAACTTGATATTATTTATGAAGTTAGATAATGCAATGCCGAATCGAATGGCCTATCGATGGTTTCCGGATAAGAAACATCCCGGTCATCCCAGGGCCAAATCACTTCCAATTGTATGAAATTTCAGTGTATGCTAACTTAAATAATTATAGCGCCAATCTCAACATGCAAATCAACTTGATATTATTTATGGAGTTAGATAATACAATGCCGAATCGAATGGCCTATCGATGGTTTCCGGATAAGAAACATCCCGGTCATCCCAGGGCCAAATCACTTCCATTAATATGAAATTTCAGTGTATGCTAACTTAAATAAATATAGCGCCAATCTCAACATGCAAACCAACTTGATATTATTTATGAAGTTAGATAATGCAATGCCGAATCGAATGGCCTATCGATGGTTTCCGGATAAGAAACATCCCGGTCATCCCAGGGCCAAATCACTTCCAATTGTATGAAATTTCAGTGTATGCTAACTTAAATAATTATAGCGCCAATCTCAACATGCAAATCAACTTGATATTATTTATGAAGTTAGATAATTCAATGCCGAATCGAATGGCCTATCGATGGTTTCCGGATAAGAAACATCCCGGTCATCCCAGGGCCAAATCACTTCCATTTGAATGAAATTTCAGTGTTATGCTAACTTAAATAATTATAGCGCCAATCTCAACATGCAAATCAACTTGATATTATTTATGGAGTTAGATAATACAATGCCGAATCGAATGGCCTATCGATGGTTTCCGGATAAGAAACATCCCGGTCATCCCAGGGCCAAATCACTTCCATTTGAATGAAATTTCAGTGTTATGCTAACTTAAATAATTATAGCGCCAATCTCAACATTCAAATCAACTTGATATTATTTATGGAGTTAGATAATACAATGCCGAATCGAATGGCCTATCGATGGTTTCCGGATAAGAAACATCCCGGTCATCCCAGGGCCAAATCACTTCCATTTGTATGAAATTTCAGTGTATGCTAACTTAAATAAATATAGCGCCAATCTCAACATGCAAACCAACTTGATATTATTTATGAAGTTAGATAATTCAATGCCGAATCGAATGGCCTATCGATGGTTTCCGGATAAGAAACATCCCGGTCATCCCAGGGCCAAATCCCTTCCATTTGAATGAAATTTCAGTGTTATGCTAACTTAAATAATTATAGCGCCAATCTCAACATGCAAATCAACTTGATATTATTTATGGAGTTAGATAATACAATGCCGAATCGAATGGCCTATCGATGGTTTCCGGATAAGAAACATCCCGGTCATCCCAGGGCCAAATCACTTCCATTTGAATGAAATTTCAGTGTTATGCTAACTTAAATAATTATAGCGCCAATCTCAACATGCAAATCAACTTGATATTATTTATCTAGTTAGATAATGCAATACCGAATCGAATGGCCTATCGATGGTTTCCGGATAAGAAACATCCCGGTCATCCCAGGGCCAAATCACTTCCATTTGAATGAAATTTCAGTGTTATGCTAACTTAAATAATTATAGCGCCAATCTCAACATTCAAATCAACTTGATATTATTTATGGAGTTAGATAATACAATGCCGAATCGAATGGCCTATCGATGGTTTCCGGATAAGAAACATCCCGGTCATCCCAGGGCCAAATCACTTCCATTTGTATGAAATTTCAGTGTTATGCTAACTTAAATAATTATAGCGCCAATCTCAACATGCAAATCAACTTGATATTATTTATCTAGTTAGATAATGCAATACCGAATCGAATGGCCTATCGATGGTTTCCGGATAAGAAACATCCCGGTCATCCCAGGGCCAAATCACTTCCAATTGTATGAAATTTCAGTGTATGCTAACTTAAATAATTATAGCGCCAATCTCAACATGCAAATCAACTTGATATTATTTATGGAGTTAGATAATTCAATGCCGAATCGAATGGCCTATCGATGGTTTCCGGATAAGAAACATCCCGGTCATCCCAGGGCCAAATCACTTCCATTTGTATGAAATTTCAGTGTAGGCTAAGTTAAATAAATATAGTGCCAATCTCAACATGCAAATCAACTTGATATTATTTATGAAGTTAGATAATGCAATGCCAAATCGAATGGCCTGTCGATGGTTTCCGGATAAGAAACATCCCGGTCATCCCAGGGCCAAATCACTTCCATTTGTAAACATCCCAGGGTTAAATTATCGTACTTTTCTAACCATAAGGCCGTTTTCTTTAAAATTTACTATTTTCTTCTATAATTTCCCGAATAATACATGATTTAAATTCATGCGATTTTCTTTAATAAAATATGTTATAAAATAAAACAAAAATTATTTTCTGGGCTAGAGTAAATTATATCGTATGAAATAATATTGGGCTGGGATAACGTTGAAATTGTAGTGTTGCCTGCTGATAATTTTTTCTGGGATGAAAGTCTGGGCTAACTTCACATCGGTATCGGATCGGATCGGATCGGATCGGATCGGATCGGATTGGATCGGATCGGATCGGATCGGATCGGATCGGATCGGATCGGATCGGATCGGATCGGATCGGATCGGATCGGATCGGATCGGATCGGATCGGATCGGATCGGATCGGATCGGATCGGATCGGATCGGATCGGATCGGATCGGATCGGATCGGATCGGATCGGATCGGATCGGATCGGATCGGATCGGATCGGATCGGATCGGATCGGATCGGATCGGATCGGATCGGATCGGATCGGATCGGATCGGATCGGATCGGATCGGATCGGATCGGATCGGATCGGATCGGATCGGATCGGATCGGATCGGATCAAACTACGTCTCTTTATTTAATTTGTATTTTCAATTCATTTTAATCAATCCATTTAGCATAAACAAGCGTACGGAAACGGATCGGATCGGATCGGATCGGATCGGATTGGATCGGATCGGATCGGATCGGATCGGATCGGATCGGATCGGATCGGATCGGATCGGATCGGATCGGATCGGATCGGATCGGATCGGATCGGATCGGATCGGATCGGATCGGATCGGATCGGATCGGATCGGATCGGATCGGATCGGATCGGATCGGATCGGATCGGATCGGATCGGATCGGATCGGATCGGATCGGATCGGATCGGATCGGATCGGATCGGATCGGATCGGATCGGATCGGATCGGATCGGATCGGATCGGATCGGATCGGATCGGATCGGATCGGATCGGATCGGATCGGATCGGATCGGATCGGATCGGATCGGATCGGATCGGATCGGATCGGATCGGACCGGACCGGATCGGACCGGATCGGATCGGATCGGATCGGATCGGATCGGATCGGATCGGATCGGATCGGATCGGATCGGATCGGATCGGATCGGATCGGATCGGATCGGATCGGATCGGATCGGATCGGATCGGATCGGATCGGATCGGATCGGATCGGATCGGATTGGATTGGATCGGATCGGATCGGATCGGATCGGATCGGATCGGATCGGATCGAACTACGTCTCTTTATTTAATTTGTATTTTCAATTCATTTTAATCAATCCATTTAGCATAAACAAGCGTACGGAAACGGATCGGATCGGATCGGATCGGATCGGATCGGATTGGATCGGATCGGATCGGATCGGATCGGATCGGATCGGATCGAACTACGTCTCTTTATTTAATTTGTATTTTCAATTCATTTTAATCAATCCATTTAGCATAAACAAGCGTACGGAAACGGATCGGATCGGATCGGATCGGATCGGATCGGATCGGATCGGATCGGATCGGATCGGATCGGATCGGATCGGATCGGA
This sequence comes from Tipula helvola, assembly GCA_963556165.1. Lineage (NCBI taxonomy): Eukaryota > Metazoa > Arthropoda > Insecta > Diptera > Tipulidae > Tipula > Tipula helvola. The sequence goes on along the minus strand of OY744482.1, from coordinate 83,190,096 downwards.
TCGGATCGGATCGGATCGGATCGGATCGGATCGGATCGGATCGGATCGGATCGGATCGGATCGGATCGGATCGGATCGGATCGGATCGGATCGGATCGGATCGGATCGGATCGGATCGGATCGGATCGGATCGGATCGGATCGGATCGGATCGGATCGGATCGGATCGGATCGGATCGGATCGGATCGGATCGGATCGGATCGGATCGGATCGGATCGGATCGGATCGGATCGGATCGGATCGGACCGGACCGGATCGGACCGGATCGGATCGGATCGGATCGGATCGGATCGGATCGGATCGGATCGGATCGGATCGGATCGGATCGGATCGGATCGGATCGGATCGGATCGGATCGGATCGGATCGGATCGGATCGGATCGGATCGGATCGGATCGGATCGGATCGGATCGGATTGGATTGGATCGGATCGGATCGGATCGGATCGGATCGGATCGGATCGAACTACGTCTCTTTATTTAATTTGTATTTTCAATTCATTTTAATCAATCCATTTAGCATAAACAAGCGTACGGAAACGGATCGGATCGGATCGGATCGGATCGGATCGGATTGGATCGGATCGGATCGGATCGGATCGGATCGGATCGGATCGAACTACGTCTCTTTATTTAATTTGTATTTTCAATTCATTTTAATCAATCCATTTAGCATAAACAAGCGTACGGAAACGGATCGGATCGGATCGGATCGGATCGGATCGGATCGGATCGGATCGGATCGGATCGGATCGGATCGGATCGGATCGGATCGGATCGGATCGGATCGGATTGGATCGGATCGGATCGGATCGGATCGGATCGGATCGGATCGGATCGGATCGAACTACGTCTCTTTATTTAATTTGTATTTTCAATTCATTTTAATCAATCCATTTAGCATAAACAAGCGTACGGAAACGGATCGGATCGGATCGGATCGGATTGGATCGGATCGGATCGGATCGGATCGGAACGGATCGGAACGGAACGGATCGGATCGGATCGGATCGGATCGGATCGGATCGGATCGGTTCGGATCGGATCGGATCGGATCGGATCGGATCGGATCGGATCGGATCGGATCGGATCGGATCGGATCGGATCGGATCGGATCGGATCGGATCGGATCGGATCGGATCGGATCGGATCGGATCGGATCGGATCGGATCGGATCGGATCGGATCGGATCGGATCGGATCGGATCGGATCGGATCGGATCGGATCGGATCGGATCGGATCGGATCGGATCGGATCGGATCGGATCGGATCGGATCGGATCGGATCGGATCGGATCGGATCGGATCGGATCGGATCGGACCGGACCGGATCGGACCGGATCGGATCGGATCGGATCGGATCGGATCGGATCGGATCGGATCGGATCGGATCGGATCGGATCGGATCGGATCGGATCGGATCGGATCGGATCGGATCGGATCGGATCGGATCGGATCGGATCGGATCGGATCGGATCGGATCGGATTGGATTGGATCGGATCGGATCGGATCGGATCGGATCGGATCGGATCGAACTACGTCTCTTTATTTAATTTGTATTTTCAATTCATTTTAATCAATCCATTTAGCATAAACAAGCGTACGGAAACGGATCGGATCGGATCGGATCGGATCGGATCGGATTGGATCGGATCGGATCGGATCGGATCGGATCGGATCGGATCGAACTACGTCTCTTTATTTAATTTGTATTTTCAATTCATTTTAATCAATCCATTTAGCATAAACAAGCGTACGGAAACGGATCGGATCGGATCGGATCGGATCGGATCGGATCGGATCGGATCGGATCGGATCGGATCGGATCGGATCGGATCGGATCGGATCGGATCGGATCGGATTGGATCGGATCGGATCGGATCGGATCGGATCGGATCGGATCGGATCGGATCGAACTACGTCTCTTTATTTAATTTGTATTTTCAATTCATTTTAATCAATCCATTTAGCATAAACAAGCGTACGGAAACGGATCGGATCGGATCGGATCGGATTGGATCGGATCGGATCGGATCGGATCGGAACGGATCGGAACGGAACGGATCGGATCGGATCGGATCGGATCGGATCGGATCGGATCGGTTCGGATCGGATCGGATCGGATCGGATCGGATCGGATCGGATCGGATCGGATCGGATCGGATCGGATCGGATCGGATCGGATCGGATCGGATCGGATCGGATCGGATCGGATCGGATCGGATCGGATCGGATCGGATCGGATCGGATCGGATCGGATCGGATCGGATCGGATCGGATCGGATCGGATCGGATCGGATCGGATCGGATCGGATCGGATCGGATCGGATCGGATCGGATCGGATCGGATCGGATCGGATCGGATCGGATCGGATCGGATCGGATCGGATCGGATCGGATCGGATCGGATCGGATCGGATCGGATCGGATCGGATCGGATCGGATCGGATCGGATCGGATCGGATCGGATCGGATCGGATCGGATCGGATCGGATCGGATCGGATCGGATCGGATCGGATCGGATCGGATCGGATCGGATCGGATCGGATCGGATCGGATCGGATCGGATCGGATCGGATCGGATCGGATCGGATCGGATCGAACTACGTCTCTTTATTTAATTTGTATTTTCAATTCATTTTAATCAATCCATTTAGCATAAACAAGCGTACGGAAACGGATCGGATCGGATTGGATCGGATCGGATCGGATCGGATCGGATCGGATCGGATCGGATCGGATCGGATTGGATCGGATCGGATCGGATCGGATCGGATCGGATCGGATCGGATCGGATCGGATCGGATCGGATCGGATCGGATCGGATCGGATCGGATCGGATCGGATCGGATCGGATCGGATCGGATCGGATCGGATCGGATCGGATCGGATCGGATCGGATCGGATCGGATCGGATCGGATCGGATCGGATCGGATCGGATCGGATCGGATCGGATCGGATCGGATCGGATCGGATCGGATCGGATCGGATCGGATCGGATCGGATCGGATCGGATCGGATCGGATCGGATCGGATCGGATCGGATCGGATCGGATCGGATCGGATCGGATCGGATCGGATCGGATCGGATCGGATCGGATCGGATCGGATCGGATCGGATCGGATCGGATCGGATCGGATCGGATCGGATCGGATCGGATCGGATCGGATCGGATCGGATCGGATCGGATCGGATCGGATCGGATCGGATCGGATCGGATCGGATCGGATCGGATCGGATCGGATCGGATCGGATCGGATCGGATCGGATCGGATCGGATCGGATCGGATCGGATCGGATCGGATCGGATCGGATCGGATCGGATCGGATCGGATCGGATCGGATCGGATCGGATCGGATCGGATCGGATCGGATCGGATCGGATCGGATCGGATCGGATCGGATCGGATCGGATCGGATCGGATCGGATCGGATCGAACTACGTCTCTTTATTTAATTTGTATTTTCAATTCATTTTAATCAATCCATTTAGCATAAACAAGCGTACGGAAACGGATCGGATCGGATTGGATCGGATCGGATCGGATCGGATCGGATCGGATCGGATCGGATCGGATTGGATCGGATCGGATCGGATCGGATCGGATCGGATCGGATCGGATCGGATCGGATCGGATCGGATCGGATCGGATCGGATCGGATCGGATCGGATCGGATCGGATCGGATCGGATCGGATCGGATCGGATCGGATCGGATCGGATCGGATCGGATCGGATCGGATCGGATCGGATCGGATCGGATCGGATCGGATCGGATCGGATCGGATCGGATCGGATCGGATCGGATCGGATCGGATCGGATCGGATCGGATCGGATCGGATCGGATCGGATCGGATCGGATCGGATCGGATCGGATCGGATCGGATCGGATCGGATCGGATCGGATCGGATCGGATCGGATCGGATCGGATCGGATCGGATCGGATCGGATCGGATCGGATCGGATCGGATCGGATCGGATCGGATCGGATCGGATCGGATCGGATCGGATCGGATCGGATCGGATGGGATCGGATCGGATCGGATCGGATCGGATCGGATCGGATCGGATCGGATCGGATCGGATCGGATCGGATCGGATCGGATCGGATCGGATCGGATCGAACTACGTCTCTTTATTTAATTTGTATTTTCAATTCATTTTAATCAATCCATTTAGCATAAACAAGCGTACGGAAACGGATCGGATCGGATCGGATCGGATCGGATCGGATCGAATCGGATCGGATCGGATCGGATCGGATCGGATCGGATCGGATCGGATCGGATCGGATCGGATCGGATCGGATCGGATCGGATCGGATCGGATCGGATTGGATCGGATCGGATCGGATCGGATCGGATCGGATCGGATCGGATCGGATCGGATCGGATCGGATCGGATCGGATCGGATCGGATCGGATCGGATCGGATCGGATCGGATCGGATCGGATCGGATCGGATCGGATCGGATCGGATCGGATCCGATCGGATCGGATCGGATCGGATCGGATCGGATCGGATCGGATCGGATCGGATCGGATCGGATCGGATCGGATCGGATCGGATCGGATCGGATCGGATCGGATCGGATCGGATCGGATCGGATCGGATCGGATCGGATCGGATCGGATCGGATCGGATCGGATCGGATCGGATCGGATCGGATCGGATCGGATCGGATCGGATCGGATCGGATCGGATCGGATCGGATCGGATCGGATCGGATCGGATCGGATCGGATCGGATCGGATCGGATCGGATCGGATCGGATCGGATCGGATCGGATCGGATCGGATCGGATCGGATCGGATCGGATCGGATCGGATCGGATCGGATCGGATCGGATCGGATCGGATCGGATCGGATCGGATCGGATCGGATCGGATCGGATCGGATCGGATCGGATCGGATCGGATCGGATCGGATCGGATCGGATCGGATCGGATCGGTTAAAACCTCAATTTTGACTCTGGATTTCGGTTAAGAACACCATTACCACCAAACAATTTATTTGGCCATTTTATATAAAAATCAGTTTATATAATTCATTTTTATTTTTGAATGAATGAAGTTTTTATATAATTTAAGAAATATGTTCTAACAAAATAAAGTGGTAATTCCCCATCAAACTAAATATATGCAATATTAAAACAATAAATAATTTATCGATTCAACGAATTATTCTTTCAGAAAATCATTTAAATACGTATATTTAATCTATTAACCATTTCTCAAGTGGAATAAACTGGTTTCTACTAGTTTTTTTCTTATTATCTTAGTTTATAAAGTTGTTGAAACTTTTATTAACTTCCCTAGATTTCAGGATATTAACGAGAAGTCGGTCAATAAATGGCTATTAAATGAATTGACGCCGCGGTTATTAATTTATAATCGTGTTTATTTTAGAATTAATGTGACCAGTTAATAAATTCATTGGTTCAAAGAATTTTCTTCCGATAAATTTAATCAAATGGATTCATTGAAATATTTTTTTCAGTGTAGTGTGTAATCAATGTTATTGTGTCATTGTTCTCATAAATTATTTACTGCAATTTGTGATAAATCTTCATTAATCACGTATCGTAGAATTTGGCAAAATTTGTACAAGCAACAAAATATTCTTATCTTACTTGAACACAAACTTAAAATTATTCTTTATACAAATCAATGACTACGCCCCCATTGGCATGCTATATAAATACGACGCCAAATTAAGATATTTCATTCAATACAATATGTGGTTTAGTGTAAAGTCAATACTGCCATTTGTCGCATTACTTGTGGCGATTTCACTAGTTCACGGGAACCAATACTATAATGTAAATGGGACCAACTATTTTATAAGTTATCCTATGGTACGTATGTTTACTGTTGCTACCAAGAATTTATATATTAAATAATCATTAAATACGCAACAGATTAAAAATTGGCACCAGGCTCAACGATACTGTACATTTCAAGGAATGCATTTGGTAACAATAAATTCGCCCGAAGAAAATGACATTATTATGAAAATCTTAGAAGAATTTAATGCAACATCACCACATATACATTTTTGGACAAGCGGAACTAATGCTGGACATTCAGAAAAAGAATGGTATTGGGTGGAGACAGGAGCTCCAGTATTATACACAAATTGGTTAGGAGGCATACCCACTAGTACAGATCGTAATTGTATTTTGTTGCATGGCGGTCCACACAAATATAAATGGTATGACCAGATATGTCAGGCGACTGATCATTTTATTTGTCAGGATCGTTTAACAGTGCCCGATTCTTTAAGCAGTCATCGGTGCCAAAGTAATTAGTACTGAAATTGATTTATTATATATTATTTGCTATAGATATCTAACCGCCAAACAAATATTTCGGCAAATTTATTTTTTACAATGATAAAATGTATAAATACTATAATCTTAAAACAAAATAAATGATTTTATTGTGTAACTCGTCAATTGAGAAATAACAGTTTAAACATATAAGTTCACTTTAAATTCAAACATCCAAAAATAATTTTCAAAAATATTTATCTAAAATTACATAAAAAATATAATTATCTAGATAGTTCGTCAGTGATATATCTCTTATACGCATTTTACAAATCGCGGTCCAAGAAAAATATTTTAACCTGCTTGTATTCTGGGTGGCGACGAAATTGACTAAACTTTAAATCTATCGGAAATTTTGAAATATAAAGTTTTGAAATCAGTCAATATGTTCAATAACATATGTTTAATATTCTGTTTTCGAAAATTCCATTTTGTAGAGTGCCAAAATGTAAGTAACGCAAAACTGTTACAGTGTAAACTATATGGAATAGAAAAACAGGGATCCATCGGAGGGCTTTGAACCCCTCCCCATTTATGGATATTAAATAGTGTGTAGATAAAACCAACTTATCTAAATTTGGCCGTTCAACGTAACTTCATTTGAATTTATTCTTGTCTTGAAACAATATTACTATAATTGACGTATCAAAGCATTTATCCCGAATGTAAACAGAAATTAATTATTCCCTTTTATGACTACTCTTACAGTAGAAAACGTCGAACGCATGGATGAAACAAACTGAAAACAATTCTGGCAGCGGAGTTAGATAGTTTAGCCGAGTACGAAAAAAATTAAAAAAATCGCCTACATTCACTTCTGTTGTCAAAATATCTACTGTATATGGCCGCAGCAACAAGGATTGTGCACGATTCTGGAACCATAAAATGCATGTTATGTCGTTTCATTTCCCCGCTTACTAAATGAATTTATATTGAACAAATATAAAATAACATAATGTTTTTGAACTCAGAATTGGTCCAAGCATATACTGGTGGGTTTTGTTGAAGTCGTAGATTTCGAATGACATAATCTACTAGGTTGGCTAATAATACTGTACCCTATAATTCAAATTGAGATATGGATGTGACTCGTAACTGCTATCCTACGTGAGATTTTAATCTGCAATAAATATTTGAGAACGCATTGATAACATTTTTCCCATAAATTATCCTAAATCACATCGTCACAAGTCTTGCTCGCTGGCAGTATTACAGGAGTGATAAAGCCAAGAGGGTCTTATAATCGAGCTATTGTGAATGCAAACATATCTTCAGCTGGTTTCCAATAAATTTGAAGAGTTTTAAAATTGACTCATCTGAATTTAATTATCTGCATACTGTGTAACTGTTCATCATTGATAGCCCATTTTCGGTGTTGGATGGAGGTAGATTTCTAATTAAAAATAGTCTTTGAAGACGAAAAACACTAACTAAATAGGTGTAAAATTACATCGAATCGACGTCGAATCTACATATTTGGAGAATTTTTCGACGTCGATTCGACGTAAAATTATACTTAAAGAGTGATATTTAGCTATATCTTAACTTTCCCATTCTACCTATTTTTGGTTAGCCCTAAATAATTTTTTATATATTGAAGTGTCCTTCGGTTTAAAACGAAATGACCTATTTTAAGTCGAAAATTCTTATTTAAGGAACTTTTAGTTTTAGATTGATTTCAAATTGTGTTTTCAAATTCTATTTCTACCTATTTAGGTGGAATTTTACCAAACAAGTCAGAACAAAATATGTACGAAATAGATCGGTGTTAACCAATTTAGTTTCGTGTAGTGTGATTAAATTTACAATTTTTTTTTTTCATTGCATGCGCTTAACCATGGAGAAAGAAGGTGTAGAAAATTATTTCTCAGTGGTAGAGATCTTAAAAAGAGAGGTGCTCTTATTATAAATGAGTATAGTGTAGTGCCACACAAATGGGTGATAAATGGATTTTTGTTCTGGCCAAATAGTGGTTTAAATACATTATAAAATATTCTAGCAGTGAACCGGTTGTTGCAGAGTGGGCCAAAAGTCGATGTGTTATTAAAAAATCGAACATAACCACATTCGAAGAGGGGTTACTCTACGAAGAGTATTATAGTTCAACTAATACTAAGGACGCAGCAAAGTGAGTACATTAACATTCAGTTCTAATAAATTCAAATACCATTAATATTTTTGTTCTACTATGTTTAATAGTGTTATGAGTTCGGTACAGCGAAAAATAGTACAGCAATTTGGTCGGGGAGCATCAAAGGATTACAATTCATATTTCGAAGTACTATCACCAATTACATTTACAACGGGAGAAGATCATGTTTTAATTACTGAACATGAAGACCAACAACGAAATTCAATCATACCAAAGTAACGAAACGTGGTTGTAGTTGTTAGCGATACCGGATATTTCATGAGTAACCCTGCCTGTTCCGAAAGTAAATATTTTAAGCTTAAATATTGTTATTATAACTAAATTCTAAATAATTGATTTTTTGTTAAAGGCTGTAATAAACGATATGACTTGCTTAGTGGAAAAATTGGACCATCTACAAAGTCAGATGGTATCGCAATGTGTTATATTTGAAAGGATTGAAGCTTTTCTATCGAAAGTTGGCGAGCCCAAAAAAACTGAACAACTAGAAAAAATTGGCAATGACGGAGAAATAATGGTAAACCAATTTAAATTTCCGATAAATACGGTCGACGATTTAAAAAAATGGAATAAACACATAGAGTCCAGCCCGCAATACTCAACGTATATATAATTAATTATTTTTCGGGAATTTGTGGAACTGATGGCTTGCAACGAGGAGATAAATTAGGTATAAAATCGATATCTGATATAATTTTTACAAAATGTCTTCTGACCTTAACATCTTTGATAGGAATTTTTCGTTCTGCAAAGTGTGACCAAAAGTTTCCCTTTCGCAGCTTGGAATCTGTAATTGACGTAGTGTTTTTAGACGTCGAGACCGAAATTAGGTGAAAATATATGTCGAGACAAAAAAATTTTGAATGATGGTGGAAATTTTACAGTATATAAAATAATAATAATCGAATTTCAATCGATCGACTTAAACCAGCTTACGGAATACTTAGTTCGGCTGAACAAACACCAAGCCATCAGGTTCATAAAACCGTCCGTATAGCTTCCAATACTACAATCATTACCTAGGGAGGGGGCAATCACTCGCGGAGGAGTCCTGTAATGACTCACTCACTATTCATATTCAATGATTTACATAAATATTCATCACTCGTTCATCGCCACAATATACCAATCAGGTATATTGGTGCGCGCATCCGCACTCTGCAGCAGATTTACATAAATCCAGCAGTCATTCACACTAACGCAACGCACTTCACGTTGTTCGAAAGATATTGCTGTCAAAATTCCACGCGCATTATTTTTACACAATACAGTTTTCGCTTTTCCTAGTACAACACAAAAATCATCGTATTAATTAATTTAATAAAATAAAATTTGTGCGGGAATTCATTTTATCGATAATACAAGTACGCGTTTTAATCAAAAGTTCGTAATTCATTTTTTTTTTTTTTTTATATCGGTGGTGGAAATTATTTAATTACCGTGCGTGTAAAAAAAGAAAAATCAATTTGTGAAATATAAATTTACGTTCGCATAGCGAATTGTTATTGTGCGACCGCTATTACAATTGGGTGTATAATTAATTTATGTAGTGCAACGAAAAAGGCCACTTGGTTATTGGTAGCCCCACAACTACAATTGGTGACCACCGTCGACCGTTTTTACGGTAAAATAAGTACACGATTATCATCCAATAAATTTTTGATCAAAATACAACATAAACGCCAACAAGCATCATAGGACATATATTTTTTTTTCGAATTGTGTTAACGAAAAGGGTTAGGTGCATAAGTCAAGCACCGGCCCATTGGTAAGTGCAAATTTAATTGAATTCATTATTCGCAATTACCGAATTTAAAATTAACACGACCATTGTATATTTCTTTTGCAAACCACGAGTGATAATAAAAGCGGATAATCGCTTATCAAAAACAGAAACAGAAAAATTGTTTCGGGAGAAGTTCTTGAAACATTCTAATAAGCGTAACGCAGCAGATTTAAAAAGATATGAACCAAAAATAGTGCCTCAGAAGACAGCGAGAAGAAGTTGTAGCGGCTCACGCATTCAAAATACATAAATACATTCATTCGTTCACCACCACAATTTATCAAGCAACGCATTTACTCATTCATTCCCGCGACATATTCACACACATATGTCAGCGCTCTCATATGCCTTGCATACCCTCGTAACATTACCGCAACCGCTCAACCAACAAACACTCGCAAACACAATTCATCCAAATCATGCGGTACAAAAATGCGGTGCAACAAAAGACAGACGTAACGCTAACAAATTCATTTTCATTCATCCTGTCCAAATTTCGTTTTACTCGTGTACATACACATTCAGTCGGTTCGTTTTCATATACGCACGCATCTTAATTCAGTGGGATAATAATAATAATAAAATTAACATTAATTTTGATTTAAAATAAATTCCTCTTACGCGTCATATACGGTGGTGAAATATAATATCAGAAGTGTAATACATTTATCTAATTTATATAAATAATAAAATTTTGTGAATTATAATCTTTATAAAAACGAAACGTGTTTTTATTTTCTAAAACTAATTTTTGGTGCAAGTAAACAGTACGTGCACACAATAAAGTAGTGTTGAAAACCTAGTTGCAGAACCACCAATAGTTTCCAACACTGAGAATGATGCAGAAAGTAGTCATGATGGGTATGAGGCTGAAGACGATAACTAAAAGCAGCATGTTATTATTATATTTCTTTGTGATTTTTATTTAATATTTTGTAAAAATGAACTGAAACTGAAAGATTTAATTTTTACATCTACTGTATGAAGCAATGGAAAGAAAATTAGATTATCATGATACTTTAAATAAAACAATTTACATTTGATTTCATTAGTGTTGTACAACTTCATATTGTCGTATATTTCTTTGCATGAGTATGTTTGATCAATCAAATGGTTCCGTAATGAAACTACTTATATTTATTTTTAATGGCAGCGCCATAAATGTGTAACTTCTTTTTGAAGTAGGTTGCGTTTTTTATGTAAACTATGTCACGATGTTTTGTTAGAAACCATTTATTTTTTGCATTAGCAGCCGGCATGTAATATTCTCTAATGCAAATTTTTTTGTTCCCATTTTTACAGTCAGGTTCTTCATGAATTATATCAACTTCATCTTTACCACAAATTGTTGTCAACTCACATGATAAATTAATGTCATTGTTTATTTTAGATAATTCTATAATTCGCATTGCAATCTGATGTAAGGGCTTTCTACCGCTACGAACTAAATGAGGTGACCGAGAATGTTTTCGAATGGGTAAGAGCTGATTTCCGGTAATGGTCCGAAATTCTTTACAACAGCAATCACATAACACAAGTTATGAATGTTGCTGCTAATTGAATCAATTCCATAAAGTTTAGTAAAACTTTGTAAATAATCATTCAGTAGTGCTTCAGCTAGTTGAATATATGTATCTTAAATATTCATGACAAGATAGAATTCTTACAGCACATGACAACGTCAGAAAATGAGTATAACTTTCTTTAGGAAGAATATCTTTTAGAATCACAGGACCAAGATAAAGCAGCAAATTTCGGTATTCTGAGCCTTTCCAGACTTTAAAAATTTTAAACCTCTAATAACACAGTTAATTTCTATTGGTTTCGTATTATTACAATCTTCTAATCTTCTAAATGGCTTGATAACATGATTTTTTCAGGCGGTGACAGTTTTTTCCGAAAATTATGATATAAATGCCATTGCACCAACCGAACAAGCATCTCCTCATGATACCTAAGAATATGAAACAAAATAAAAAATTGTGACTTATTTGCAGCTTTTTTGTTAAATACACACCCAAATCAAATAAATGTAATGAGTCAGAAACAACAAAAGATTTTACTAGATCCACCTCCATTGGCAATTTTGCTAACGGTGTAGCTTTTTTATGGTGACCTTCATCAATCCCATTTCTAAAGCTTTCATTAGTTCTGAGCCTGGAGTTAAAAAATGGATAACTCATGTGGCGGCCACCTTTATTCCAAACACCTTCAACTGTGCATTTTATACAAGTGTCGTTTTCGGAATTGGCACAAACAACACCTGCGAATACAAAAAAATTATAACGTGAAATATAAAAGAAAATTGCAAATTCTATATTCTTCTAGAATTACTTTGTGACCATTTATATAAATCCCAGATGTTAAAATTTCATTCAGTTCGTTTAAAAAACGGCTGAATATACGCTTCTTAAGGTGCCATATTCCATCAGGATTGATAATTAGGCAAATCGACACCGATTCGTTGCTGTTTCAATATTAGACCGTATGCCATCATACCAACTTTAATTGGAGTTTTTACTAGCGTTCGGCTACTGCCATCAGACCTTCCATCTGGTTGTCTATGATCTTTTAATATTTTTAGTATTAAATCATTAACAGATGAATGAGTACATTTGTTCAGTAAAGCCCAATGCAATAACTTTTGTTGTAGATGATTTTTTTCGGAAATGCAAAGAGCGCTTTAGGTTTATGACTTTCAACCAATCTTAATATGAAATAATTATGATGTTGGTCAAGATTTTGTTATTTTTTTTCGGATGACTCGAATTTAGCTTAAAGTTTCAATTAGCAAAGCACTGAGTTACATGATCGTACAGAGATATTTTCGAAATTCGAAATTTTGAGAATTTTGGGTTAACCAAGATTTCTGGATTTGAATAGAGTTGGCAGTTATTCTAAATTTGATTTCTTGAATTTTCAAGATTTTCAAAGGAAATTTGCAATGGTTTTGAAGTTTTTGGGACACTTGGAATTTTGTCAGCCCCTTCTGAAACATGCATTTCTCTGTTATGTACAAAACCATGTTTATGTATTCAATTAAAAATTTTGGTTTGTTCTCCAGCATCATAGAACTGTTTTACCTTTTTTATTCTAAACTCTAAATATTGGTAAAGTATTAGGTTGTGTAATATTGTCGCTTCACGCACGATTCAAATTATTATTGTTCTCCATTTAAACAACCAATAAACGTGTTTGCATGTGGTAGTGTAACGTACGAAAATACGAATGAAAAATGTGTGTTGCCTAAAAGTTGTTTCGTATCATAATTGCAAATTGATAAAGATGTAGAGGATAATGAGGTTGATTTAAAATTTTCTATGGTTCGCCAAATGATTAATGGTGAAATACTCCTAAAGAAAAATTGTGCTGAATTTTTTACGCATGATGCGATGCAGTGCATGTAGTTGCATAGTAAGAAAATCTAACTGAAATTTTAACAGCTTTGCAGAGACTTTAATTTTCATATATTGTTACTGTGACTTCTGTTTGATTCAGGCCTAATATAAAACAAATAGATTATTAAAGCATCTGCAAAAAATAACTTTTCTTCTAACATAATATATTTAACAACATGTTTCATCCCTACCTCTCTACTCCATCATATATGTCTTAATCCATTCGACTAATCAGAAATCTCTATAGCTACTACAAAAATTATTTCGATAAAATTGCTAACGGAAAATAAATCCAAACAATTTTCTAACTATACCGACTATTGATGGAATTTGTCTAGGTTTGCTAGAAACTTTTTTTTTTGTAACTTAAAGGGAATTTTAGTAGTAGTACATCTATCTATCATCAGTATCGTGAGTTATCGTATTCGAAAGGATACAAAAAAAAAAAAAAAAGGATGATAAAACTGAAAAATAAAATATATTTATTTTAAGAAATTCGATTTATTGGATTTTGTAATAAGATTTATATAGATTTTGCCGTTCCTATATACATATAATATAAAGCTGCCGAGTGTACAGTAACAGCAACAGCAGCAACTAACATTGAGTTGTTGAGAAATAATAAAACAAAAAAAATAAAAATAAAAACCTTTCCATCCTATATAAAGTAACGTTTATATACGAGTATATAGGATACAGATGAATCGAAATGTGTTTGCAGAAATCGAATATAAGAAGAAAAACTGTTAAAGTTTTCATTCTTGTTAGATAGGATTTAGTTGTATTTGTTTTTTTAAAAAGTCTTAAGTATTAACTGATAAATAAACTGATAAATAAATAAATAGTAACCTTTCTTTGGTTGCCGTATACACATACAGAGATAGAGCTTTTTGTTTAAATGTAGACTTTTTATCCATTTAGTATATTGATTGGGTTGTGGTGCAGCGTGGTAGGTGTAGATACGCACGAGTACATAAACAACAAATTCCCAATTTAACAATCAAAAAGTTTCATATTTTTGATTTGATTACATTTTCAATTCGCGAACATTTTTAATGCAATTATTTTTTATTCATCATTTTTCAGTTTCGGCTGAAGCGATTAATTAATATTCATAAAAAAAAAAAATGTTTTTGTAAAAATTGTTGCGTTTTCAAAATGACGATTAAAACATTTTTTATTCAATTAAGGAAAAATAATTTGTTAGAGTTCTGATTAATTGTTGACGTTATTGTTTGATTCAACATTTGTACGAGGTTAAATATTATTAGAATTCAATACAATAATTTCAACACGTTGTGTTACATTCCAATATAATAGACTGAAAATTATACTCTAATGTTCCATTTAAGGTAATAAACCGTCACGCTATAAATGATTCATGTTTCTTATATTCTCAATGAATATTCTAATATGGCACAAAAATAGCTCAATTGAAAAATAGAATTTGCTATTATTCCATTTGACAACAAAATCACACAAACGGTAAACAAAAAAAAAAATTCTAATACATTACAAAAGGAATAATATTGAGATTTTTGTCTTCTGTTTGTATAGATAAATGTATGTACCTATGAACGAACGAGTATAGTAAAGTTTTCAAAATGGAAATGGAATTTTTATGCTCTTTTCATCCTTAAAGCATAACTAGATATATGTATGCACACAACATAAGCAGAGATGCTTGTTATAGTAGAAGAACATAAAAAGAAAAAAATCCGGATATAGATACATTGCATAAAAAATCACGTAGCTTTTATGTATTATGCTTATTTGATTATTTGGTTTAAGTTTTCTTTCTGTCAAGCCACCATAATATTATTATAGCATTTTTTGTGTGCCATGCATTTTATTGCAATAAAAGGATAATTTTGCAAATTTGACATAATTTAGTAAATTGGCCTAGAATTTGTAATCTTTACATTGTGCATATGAAGACCGGAACATGCTCAAGATGTTTTTAAAGCTTTTAAGAATGTTGTAAAATATGTATATTTATTGGATGCGTGTCAAGTTTATAACAAAAAACTAACCCGTATACGAAAATTCTAATTAGTTTTGTTTAATACGTAAGTGTAATGCGAGAAATCGATGTGGAGAATTCTACAAACATCGAAATTAGAAAACAATAGATTATATAAGCAGAATTCTGCAAGTTGCCTGTACTTCTAATTGTGCTGCGAATCAGGAGGCAACATTACGTAAAAGATAACAAATCTAGTCAATTTGTATACTTTTTGTTTTTTTTTTCAATCATTTTTTTTTTTATTTGTTGACAGAAAACATGTTTTGTGTGGAAAGTGCTAAAATGGAGGATACACGGATATCGAAAGTATCAAAACTAAAAAATGTAATTTTCTTATGAATTATTGCACAAGCTAAATTTCTGATCTACAACAGTGACACAAGTAATGTTGTGCTATTCACCGCATCAAAGCGCTACATAGTGTCACTTTTTAACCGCAATAAAATAACGGATGTGAAAACAGAAAAAATGTCACAATTCAGTTGCTTCTTAACCATTGGAGGTAGATGTAAAAAAAGTGCATTATTTAGACTTGTGTCGTTTTTTATATATAAAAAAAATATTTTGTCGGAGACATTTGTGGTGTGGCGGTATTCCTGTTCAAAGTAAGCTGTTTTTAATATACCTACATATTTATTTGTGCGTTAGTATTTCAAATTCATCTTATGTGTTATAGATGTTATTTCAAAGTCATAACTTAAGTTGGTACGTTTCTGCTGATGATGAAAAGAAATTTCGACTGTTTAGTTTTGAATGAGTTATTGATCAATTTGTGTCAGTTTCTGTGTTAAATTAAATATTATTTTTAATTAATATTCAAAATTGTGACGATCTTATTGATCAGGATATGTTATTTTAACTGAATATTTCGAGAGAGTTTATAATTTATGTTTAGAGTTGTGACTGCTTCTAATAATTTTCATTGAAAAATTTCATTCTTCTTATTTGCTTATTTGAGTTCTTATTCTTACATGCTCCAAATGTATTTTTGTAGATTGCCGGAAATGGCTTTAAGTCGGGCCGGCTTAATGGTGAAACTTACACTAGAAAAGCAAAAGCAAAAACTTCAAGAAGGAAGAATGTGCTTCTACTTCTAAAAATGCATAAATTACATTAATTTCTACAAACGGTAAGACAGTTTTACTATTATGTATGAATGTGAATTAGAAGATAAATTGAAAAAGACAGGGCAAAAACCAAGGCGAGTGGAACGGCAAAAAGACGGAATCAGAAACTCTGGGTTACATTATATATCCGCTTCAAAAATTAGGAAAATGTACGAATGCAACAATTAAAATAAACGAATCTGAACGCCATGAAATTTTTGATATAGTACTGGTCGCTGGCCGAGTTGTTCAAACAGCGTAGTTATATTGCCAGCTCTATGACTACACTGAGAGAAATTATATCACACAGAGTTATATTTTCATGAATTTTCATAAAAAAATATAACTCATTTAGGTGGGGGGCGAGTAGACAAGAGAGAAGAGACGCAACAACTTCAGCAACGATGTCAAGCAACATTTGCTACGGTTAGTACAAATTTGGGTGACTGCTTGGGAACATGATGATGGAACCAGAGCCTACTGTATAAATAAGAGCCTCCAGTATCGACTGTATTTTTTACTAAGCTTAAAATAAGGTACAAACAATTTTTTCTTTACCATGAAACTATATGGGAAAACGCTTATTTTCATTGACAGATTTAGTATATTAGAAATGTGAGCTTTTGTTTTGTTTTTATATGAAAATGTTCATGAAACATGTAATATTATTTGATTGAAAAATCGAGTCTTGAAAATGTTTATTTCTAAGTGAAAATCGTCATGTAAAATAAGGTACTTTTGAAATTTAAAATATTATTGTTTTTGTAATGTATACGTCACCAACATAACTAGAAATTTATAAACAAAACAATAATCATCTCTTTCATTGCCTCCATTCCAATTTGAATTCGAATATGTTTCTATAGTTATTTTGAATTTGCAAAGCATGCTAGATTGTTTTGATGTTTTGTTTTTTTCGCACTCATTGTATTGATTTAATTTATTCTGTTTGGCTCTTTTTGATTTTTTTTAAATTTTGATTGTTGAGCGGAGGCGTGTTGTCTTTTTTCTTACCATTGGGTTTAGATATGGACAAATGATGACGACATTAAACTGAATTTTCTCTTTTTAATACACATTGTTGTTGTTGTAGAATGTTTTTTAATTTAATTTGCCTTATTTTCTTTTGATTATTGCTGGAAAATAGGGAAATTTGAGAATCTGTGTTTTAAATGAGTAAGACATTGAGTTGTTTGTTAGCGATTACTTAAAAAATTATTTAACTGGGTTTAACTTTTAATTCATATTTTATCGTCAATCGAAATCGCGTTTTTTCATATAAACACTATGAAAATAAATGAATTTTTAGTGTTTCTATATCCCTTATTTTAAGTTCATTTTTCATATGCCGGCTCTATTCATATCAAGATGGTTCTGATGGAACGAAATCTCGCCCGTCCCACCGCACAACCGCCGA
This sequence comes from Tipula helvola, assembly GCA_963556165.1. Taxonomy (NCBI): domain Eukaryota; kingdom Metazoa; phylum Arthropoda; class Insecta; order Diptera; family Tipulidae; genus Tipula; species Tipula helvola. Next base: position 83,171,875 of record OY744482.1, on the reverse strand, counting down.
TGGGAATAATAGTAGCAGAGCCTACTGTATAAATAAGAGCCTCCAGTATCGACGGTATTTTTTACTAAGCTTAAAATAAGGTACATACAATTTTTTCTTTACTATGAACTTATATGGGAAAACGGTTATTTTCATTTACAGTTTTAGTTTATTATAAATGTCAGCTTTTGTTTTGTTTTTATATGAAAACGTTCATGAAACATGTAATATTATTTGATTGAAAAATCAAGTCTTGAAAATGTTTATTTCTTAGTGAAAATCGCCATGAAAAATAAGGTACTTTTGAAATTTTAAATATTTTTGTTTTTGTAATATATACGTCATCAACATAACTCGAAATTTATAAACAAAACAATAATCATCTCTTTCATTGCCTCCATTCCAATTTGAATTCGAATATGTTTCTATAGTTATTTTGAATTTGCAAAGCATGCTAGATTGTTTTGATGTTTTGTTTTCTCGCACTCATTATATTGATTTAATTTATTCTGTTTGGCTCTTTTTGATTTTTATTAAATTTTGATTGCTGAGCGGAGACGTGTTATCTTTTTTCTTACCATTGGGTTTAGATGTGGAGATATGATGTCGTCATTAAACTGAATTTTCTCTTTTTAATACACATTGTTGTTGTTGTAGCATGTTTCTTAATTTAATTTCCCTTATTTTTTTTTGATTATTGCTGGAAAATAGGGAAATTTGAGAATTTGTGTTTTAAATGAGTAAGACATTGAGTCGTTTGTTAGCGATTTCTTAAACAATTATTTAACTGGGTTTAACTTTTAATTCATATTTTATCTTCAAACGAAATCGTGTTTTTTCATACAAACACTATGAAAATAAATGAATTTATAGTGTTTCTGTATCCCTTATTTTAAGTTCATTTTTCACATGCCGGCTCTATTCACTTCAAGATGGTTCTGACAGTAGTGACTAATAATTAATTAAATTAAAGCTTTTCAGATCTTGCGGTTACAACAGAGGGACGCTGTATTAGAATAAATTGTGTTGTCTTGTGATTAACAAGTGGCAAAAAAAAATACTAACAAATTTACTAACTATCGACTACTTTTAGGTTTCTGGAACCGGGTCGATTCTTTAATGCTAACATATCTTTCCTTTCCTTCGATCTTGTTATTCGTAAAAGAGATGTACGGTGGACCCGGCGTAACCGGGAAACTTGCCTTAGGCTTGGTCGTGCATACTAAGTCAATAAACATACTAAATAAAATGTAACTCGTTTAGGGAATAGAATATTTTATATCCCTAAAAACGAAACATATAATTACGTATTTCGTGCTTTAAAAGTTGTTAAAAAAATTTATTTTAATTTATTTTTTTAATTTTTATTTTCTTAAAAATGGTTTTACAAGTTTTTTCTTTAAAATCTAAAATCGGACTAATTTCTTTAAATCTAAATTTCTTTAACTCTAAACTTAAAATTCTAACTCATCAAATTTGCCTCGACTCGATGAACATGATTCTATGGTCACGTTGATCAACCATGCGCTTAAAACAGTTTATGTTGCAGAATTGGATTTGCTGCGCTAATTGTCTTATCAATCATGTCACGTTGTTTATCTTTTGCTTGCGTGGCAGTTTCTATGGGAACTGTAACCGTAACTCCTCCCTGGGGTGAAGAAAAGTCGTCCTCGACTTTGGTTTTAATGCCGGCTTCTTTTAACAATCTGTTATACGATATTTCCTTTTCTCGAATGATTTTGTTTGCGTTTTTACCGTTTTTTGTCTTAAGGTACTTGTATTTACACTAACAGAAATACGCATATTGATGAGAATGATGTACCTCCTGAAAGAATTTGTAACCAGTTTTTGATGGTTGTATTGCCTTAAATACATATGGTCTAGTTGTTTCCTGTTCTTAATGGTTTCTTGTTCGATTGAGGTTATGTTTTGACTCACTGTCCTTTGACGAAACATGTTTATATTATAGAGTGTTCCAATAATCTCCTCGTTCTCGCTTTCTATTTCGTAAGATTGAAATTTCTTTTTGTTGATCTCTACTGTGCAGTTCCAAATGTTTACTAAAAAGTTCCCTGTCAGGTTTCTGTTATCGCGTCCGCAGTTCGTCGATAGTTCGATGTTTTTTGCATTATTTATCAGTAGTCTGCCCCTTATTTCCTTCAGCGAAAGGATCTTGTTGCTGGGTAGTGCTACTTTTGTTCTAATAATCGCATCCTGGATATCTTCCAAAATTTTATTGATTGCATCAATATGCATAATTGACGTGATTATTTCTAATTCAGTTAATGCGACTTTGTTAGCCATTGTTGTACTGGTTATCACTTCATTTATCGTATTTGTTAACAGCTGTATTCTCTTGTTGATCTGTTCATTTATCCGGAATTGTTGATTATTTCCGTTTATGAGTTCGTTCAATGTTGTATTAATTATTTTTAGATCATCGGTAATTAATTCTACGGTAAGTTCTAAGTTAGTAATGTTTATAGGGTGTATGATTCTAATGGATCCTGTTTGAATTTTACATTTATTTAATTTTATTAATAATACTGGATCCTCATGCATATTTCTTATTTCTAATTTTTGAGCAGCACAAACCAAATATTTTAAATTGATAATAATTAATAATTTCGTTAATAATAACATTCTGAAATGAAACAAAACATTATTTTACAATTAATATTTCTTTAACCCTTTCAAACGCCAATTAAAATTGACTTTCTTCCAAAAATAAAATACGTAGCACAATTATGCACTGCTATGATATGGGATTGCTCATAAAACTGTAGTGTGAACATAAATACATAAGAGAACGATCGCACAAGAGAAATGAGACAAAAATTAAAAATTACGGTTGGTCGAAGCGATGAAAGTTGATGTACAATATATTGTACAAGGCGTTTGAGAGGGTTAATCGTTTAATCTTATTTTTATTTCTTTTGATATCTCTCCTGGTTTTAAATGTTTTATACGTTATTTCTTTGGCTATTAATTTAATACCCCACGGCTGTGTTTTTGTTCTTATGTTAGGCTTTAAGAATACTATTTGGTTTTCTGTTAAATTTGGGGGTTCTTCCTTGACTTTATTTTCTCTACTACTTTATTTTTTACTTTTTCTAAATTTTCGCATGTTTCTCTAAAAATGTTTTTAGCATTTTCTGTAATTTTGATGGGATCCACTACATTATTTTGATTGAAGCTAGTTGATGAGTGGATCGAATTGTTATAGAGAGCTACTGCTAACTCTATAACACTTGTTGTAGTGCCATTAGATTATTCATTTACATTATTCATGGCTCTTTGAAAAGTCGCAGGGCCGTTTTTTAAACCAAATGGCATTCGAGTAAACTCAAAGTGCCCTTGGTCGGTTGAAAATGCTGTTTTCTCTTGAGAGGATTTGTCCATCTGGATTTGATGGAATCCTGATTTCAGGTCTAATGTTGTAAAGTAAGTGCATTTCCCCAAACTATCTAATATCTCCTCGATCTGTGGTATGGGAAATTTGTCGTCGATAGTTTTATCATTTAATTTCCTGTAGTCAATGACTACCCTAATTTTACGTATACCTGAAGCGTCTAGTTTTTTGGGTACAACCCAAATTGGGGAGGAATAGGGCTGCTTGAATTACGGATTATCCCGCTATCCAGCATTTCCTGTATATGGTCCTCTACGTCCCTTTTAAAATTATGGGGATATCTGTAGGTTCTAGTATATACTGGTGTTTCGTCTTTTGTTATTATCTTGTGCTTGATTACTGTTGTTGCAGATAGCTTTTCATTTTGCTTCAACAATACTTCTTGGTGATCGTAAATGGTATTCACGAGAATTTGCTTCTCGTTTTCGCACAAGTGATTCATCCTAATTAAACTTTTGATAGTTTTCTTATCTATAAGTGTATCTCCATACACTTGAATCGGTTTAATGGTCTCGAAATTATAGACATTTAAACCTAGTTTAGGCAGTTGTTTTGGAGGATCGGGGTCGTTACTAAGCATTTTCACTGTAGTTTTGAAATTTTTTGATTTGTACAATCCAGTTTGTAAAATAATGTTTTCTTTTAATTCTTGGTGATTAGTGACTAACCATTGACCATTTTTTGCGGTATCAAATGTTACCGTATGATGGTAAAAATTTTTACTGGGATAATATTTGTGGAATTTTATGATTATATTATTCAATGAGATTGTGAGAGATTTGTAGTCAATTTTCGCATCTAATTGAGCCATTGACTGGGATCCAAGTATTCCATCAAAATATTCATGGAAATTAAGTTCGTAATATGATTGTGGTGGTAAGCTGTGTTCTAAAAAGTTAATTTTTCCAACTTTTGTTACTTTTTGTGTGCCTAATATGTTTTTTACTTCTGATTCTTGGGATATTAATAAGTGGTCTGGTATTATTTTTGGCCTAATTATATTTTTATTAGCGCCAGTATCAATAAGCAGTTTAAATGTTTGGTTGGTTAATCTATTATGACATTTAAGAAAAGGAAGATAATTTAGTCTTCCGAGTCTGAATTGTGGTCCTCCCAAAAATTTTCGGTATTTTGGATTTCCACTTCTTGTTCTTTATCAATGTCGTTAGGGATCTCTATATTATGAATTGCGTTTTTAAACGTACTTTTCGAACGGATTGAGGGGTCGACCAACATTGGTACTGATTTTTACTGAACCGGCCAATGTTGGTTCTTTGAACTAATTTGTTCCGAATTTTTTTTCGGTTAAAAATTGGATTTTGCTTGGTTATTAAGTTTTTGTGAGTTACCCGATATAACTTCATTGGAATTAAATTTACAAAGGAAGGCATAGGCTTCCTCTAAGTTTTGTGGTTTAGCGGCTTGAGCGTAGCCGAAATATGGTCTCCTTAGACCCGACACAAACGCTGCTAATGCATCCTCTTCAATAAATGCATTGATAGCGTGCCATGATTGATTATATTGTGGCTTTTGTTTAGCTAATGATTTAATATTTTGAACTATTTCCTTCACTTTATTGAAATAGACGTGTACTAATAAATCATTTTGCTTCGTTGACCAAAGCTGTGATTTATAAAATGGAAGTTCCTGTTTATCTCCTAACGATTCTAATAGGATTTCTTTCATTTCCAAAAATTTACCAGGGTTTCCAGCTAAGCAAAGTATATCCTTAGCTTTTCCCTCTACTTTGTTTTGTATTGCTTGTATATACAAGCTAAATTGTTGGGGAGTGACTAATGGTTCGAATACTTTTAAAGTATCTTCCGCTGTGGTCAGCCACGCCGTCAACTGTTTTTTATTTCCATCGAAAGACGGAATTGATTTAATAGGATCAGGGATCCTGAATAAATCGACTGTAATTTTTTCCTCTTTTTGTGGAGGTGGAGGTGTTGTAGCAGCCGATTAATAGTAATATTTAATCATTGCAATTCAATTATAAATAATCAAATTTGTAATTCGAATTCAAAATAAATATTAATCGCGCTACAAAATAAAATCATAATTTCATTATGAAATGTACTATAACATTTTCTACGAATGTATTTGTCGCATCATTTTGTGTGTACATTACTTCGGAACATTTAACGCTATTTCTATATAAAAGATACGTTTAGTTATATGTATTTAATTTAGTATAAAACGACAGCAGATTCGATTTCATACCGCATGAAATATATGCACTCACTCAGATGCATAAATTTTTATAGAAAAATATAAAGGGCTGAAACCTCACGAGGTGATCAGAACTTCGGTCTTTGGTATCTTCAATAATATCATAAAGTTGGTGTGACTGTTTTGACATTATTGATTTCTATTTTAACCAATATATATTTACTTATACAACAACAGCCAAACAGGTCAAAAGCTTCAACATGGGTACAGGCATCCAATTTAAAACGAAAAATCGTATTCTAGAACTTTATACCGAAAGTAGTATAACAAATTATACTGATACTTCTAACCGTTTAACTGACCATATTCCAGAAATTTATCCGAAAACTCATTTTAGAATCCCATTTACAACGCACATGTCTAACACAATGATACCCGCGGTTAAGGCATAGTCAAATTCCATCCTACTTGGCCATATTCCACACATATCAAATATTGCCATTTCCAACGCACATATCAAATTTCATTATAATCGGTTGAGAAATGAGCAAGTTCCATCATACTTAGCCATATTCCAGAACCTCATCCAAAAATCATTTTAGAATCCCATTTCTAACACACAAATCAAATTTCATAATAATCGCGGTTGAGAAATAGACAAGTTCCATCATACTTGGCTATATTCCAGAACTTCATCCAGAAATCGTTTTAAAATCCCAGAACTTCATCCATAAATCATTTTAGAATCCCATTTCCAATACACATGTCGAATTTCATCGCAATCGGTTGAGAAATGGGCAAGTTCCATCCTACTTGGCCATATTCCAGAACTTCATCCAAAACTCATTTTAGAATCCCATTTCTAACACACATATTAAATTTCATAATAATCGGTTGATAAATAGGCAAGTTCCATCATACTTGGCCATATTCCAGAACTTCACCCAGAAATCGTTTTAAAATCACAGAACTTCATCCATAAATCATTTTAGAATCCCATTTCCAATACAAATGTCGAATTTCATCGCAATCGGTTGAGAAATGGGCAAGTTCCATCCTACTTGGCCATATTCCAGAACTTCATCCAAAATTCATTTTAGAATCCCATTTCTAACACACATATTAAATTTCATAATAATCGGTTAATAAATAGACAAGTTCCATCATACTTGGCCATATTCCAGAACTTTATCCAGAAATCGTTTTAAAATCCCAGAACTTCATCCGCAAATCATTTTAGAATCCCATTTCCAACACAAATGTCGAATTTCATCGTAATCGGTTGAGAAATGGGCAAGTTCCATCATACTTTTGGCCATATTCCAGAACTTCATCCAGAAATCGTTTTAAAATCCCAGAACTTCATCTATAAATCATTTTAGAATCCCATTTCCAATACAAATGTCGAATTTCATCGTAATCGATTGATAAATAGGCAAGTTCCATCATATAAAAAATTTGTTAACTATTCACCACATCCAAATCCAACCCCAACTCAACTCCAACTCAACTTCAACTCAACGCGCAAATTGACCCCTAATTTAATCTTCAAATCAATTCCCAATTCAATGCCAAATTCAATGCCCAATTCAATAATCAAATAAGCATATATAAAAAAATCGTAAATATTTATAAAAGCAGTTATTTTGGGTCAATTCGTATGGCAGGTACCCCACCCCCTTGACGTACAGTCTCCAAAAGCTTTTCAAATCTCCACATTGACCATAGAAACAGATTGGCGAAAAAAAATCCAAATCGGACAAGCCGTTCTCGAGATACCATGGGTCCAGACATCCAGACAGACGGACGGACATTTTTTTTTTTTTTTGCTTTTTCAGACTCAGGGACTTTCAAAACGTCGAGAAAAGTGGTTTTGGACCAACCAAATTTTTCGTCATTTTTGACAGGATTTCAATACTTTGGTCTTTTTAGACCGAAGTAATAGTTTAAAATTCAAACAAAGTGAACTGTTTTTAATAGTGTGTAAGGGCCATAAGTGGCCAGTGACTATAGTGTCTCCGTTTTTTGATTCAGATACGTTAGTAGCTGATCATGTTTACCCTGCTTTTGACCCAATTTTGCCAATTGGTCTGAGATTGCTGCGAGCTGTGCTGCAATTTGTTCCATATCCATTTGATTTTGCAAGTCTACTGATTCTATGTTTCTATTTGTAATATAAACTTCAATTGACTTTTTGCTTTTCATTCACTGGATTTATGGTAATTCAATCGTCTATATTGACTATAATTGAATTTGTGTCTATTTAATAGTGCACAAATTAAAATTATGCCTTTTCGTGTCTATCTAATAGTGCACGATGGTGACAGTTTCAGTAAATACTAATAGAATTTACAAAAAATGTTTACCTGAGTCCGATTTTCTTTGCTGTCGTGTTCTGGGGCCCTATTCTTGAAATTCACCCGAAAACAGTCGCCGACGAATATCTGTCAAATTACATCATTTCAGTCGAAAATGTTAATTACCGCATTCTTGTAATTCGTCGTCGAAAAATTTTGATCAAAAAGTGGACGATTTTGTCTCGCCTATAAAAAGTAGACGAATTTCATTTTCGTTAACGTTTAATTGTCAAATTCAAATAAATAAAATATTTTGTGAATATTTTGAAAATAAAGAAGTGTTGTGGATTAAAAATGTAAGATATTTCGAAAAACCAAAAGTAAGCTTTTTACCAAGAAGTAATTATACCATAACAGCTAAAACTTTATGAATATTAAGACTGTGACCGAAACCTGTAATAAATATTTTTTAGTACAGCAATTTGACATTTATTTGAAAAATATTCCCCTTTGTTAAATTTTATTCGTTTTACTGCCCGAATATTGGAACAATTTTTTGAAAGATTTCCCCGTTTGTCAAAATCATTTGTTCACTAATTTGAATTCGAAAATCGCAACGTGATATTGAAAAATTTCAATATTTGTGCAAAAGGGTTATTTTCTAAACCATTAACTTTATTTTAAAAGAAAACATCAATCATGGAGGATATTATTTTATTTGTGCTTCTTTATTATTATTGCCTTTACATTGAAAAGTGGCAACAAAGTACGTTACTTGTGCTCAGTAATTTGCAGACATCGCGATTAAGCTACACATCCTCCTATGGTCAAAATTCAATTATTACCAAAGTATTGGCATATGACAACCTCGTGACCCGAAAACATTTAAGAGTTTCTGCACAAACTTTTAAGGAAATCGGAAGATTGTTGGAAAGAAAAAATCATGGATGGTCTCCTGAAATAGAATTAATGGCGTTTTTATTGTGGTTAGCTAGTGGTACGAGTTATAGGCTAGTTGGAGCTGTTATGGGTATTCCAAGGAATACTATTAACGATATAATCCATAAAATGCTGGATTTCACTAACGATAAAATTATGCCACTGGTAAATAATTCGGTTACCGCCTGCTGCTGAGTTGGAAGAAATAGGACGAAAATTTGCAAGACGTGCGGGATCACCCGTTTTTAATCGGGTAGTTGGAGCACTCGATGGTACGCATGTAAAAATTTCGTGTCCTACACATCTGCATGACCAGTACATAAACAGAAAGTTAGATTATTCTGTACAATGCCAGGCAATTTGCGATGCAAATTTCCGGTTTCTGGATGTTTTTATTGGGTACCCGGGTTCTGTTCACGATACTCGAGTTTTATATAACAGTCCAATTTTCAAGAAAAAATTGTATCCTCCACCATCCTGGATTTTATTGGGCGATAGTGGATACCCTTGCCGACTAGTGCCCATAAGCATTATTACACCATTTAAAGAAACTGGAACTTTAAATGCTATGGAAAAACGGTTTAATGAAAAGCACAGCAAAGGAAGAACTGCCATTGAATGTGCTTTCGGGCATATGAAAACCCGATGGAGAAGTATTTTTAATAAGCAATTGGAGTTGAAGATAACAAATTGTGTTAAGACTGTCGGAGCCTGCTGCACTTTTCATAACATTTGCGTTGCATCAAAAGACAATATAACAATTGACTGGATGACCATGGAGGATACGGCACGAATATATGAATATCCCAATCATGTTGTCGATCAAAACGCTACTTCGTTTAGGCAGGAAATGGCGAATAATTTAAACATCTAAATTTAGTTCTATTAATTTATAATAAAATGTGTAAAGGCTGTCGACCAAATGATGAATTTCTTAAAAATAAAATGAAATATGTATGTAGTTATTTTTTAATTTAGTTCAGTCTTTATTGGGGTTTTATTAAAAATATAAAAGCGATGTTGACCCATGCAGGCAAACTATCATTTTTTAAATATTATATTATTAAAATTAAATAATAGCTGCAATTCATGACACCAAGCTATCTGAATAAAAACACATTTTACATGAAAACCATAGACCCATTTTGATCCAAAAACAAATTTGAATCAGTGTCTATGGTTTGCATATAAAATGTGATTTGATCCGGATAGCTTGATATCATGAAATGCAGCTAATTACCAAAATTATAAAAGAAATAATTCAACTCGACGTACAAATTATATGTATACTCTACGTATAAGTAGATATTATATATAAATAGTTACAAATGAAGTTTATTTATCAATGTAGGAATTTTTGACAAAATTATTAAAAAATATTTAAGATCCTGAAATACCTTATGTAGAATTTTTTTAAAATTGGTTTAATTACAAACAAAAAAATTCAGTTTTTGAAAGAAGTTATCAACAAAATTTTGTAAGAACAAAGAACTTAATAAGTACCTAGTACCTTCTTCTTACAAAATTTTGTTGATATACATAAGTAACTTCATACAAAAATAGAATTTTTATGCATGAAATTAAACCAATTTTAGAAAATTCTAAGGATAAGGTATTTCTGGATCTTAAAGGTTTTTTATAATTTGTTATTACAAAAGAAATAATTTTGTCAAAAATTCCTACAAAAATTAGTTAAATTAACTTCATTGTAACTATTTATATGTTTATTATTTAGGTTTATTATATAGGTAAGGATTCCAAAAGAGTAAAAAAGACGGGTAAACGTTTCGTCAAAATTGCTATTCCGAATCTGAAGAGGGTAAAGTAAACGGAATGTTTTCCTTTATTGAGTATCCCTGTAAAAATTGTTGTATACATTTACCCGTCTTTTTTATTATTTTGGAATCCTTTTTATATAAGTCAATAAGCGTTTCTCGTTTCCGAGATTTGTTTGCAGTATTCCGTTTAGGAATAGGGGAAACGGATGGGCCTGGAACGTTAACTTCTTCTCCTTCTTCTTCAAAATCGACTTCTTCTTCGTCTACCTCGGCAATATGAGTACATCCCGGAACACTACTTAAAGAAATAAGTGGGTTGATTGCATGTTGAGTGTTCCCAAATCCGTGAATCAACCCAAACCACTTCCACGATTCTGCCGTTTCCTCTCCATCTTCAGTATTAATGCCTGTTGGCGGTGATAACAATTCCTAAACAAAATATGTTTTATAATTTAGAAAAATGAAAAATTAATTAAAAATTAATTGCATTTTACTTACTTTATATTTTTTATAAAGGTAGTTCCATTTCAATCGTAATTGGTCGGGCGAATATTCCCATAAACCGCCCTTGCGTTGAATTTCGCTGAAAAGAAAACCAAAAGATTACCCACATTTTATTTCAACACAAAATACAAATTAAATAAATGGTACTTACAGCCAAATCTCATTCCTTTTATAAAATTTTTTTTTAAATAAGCCAGCATGATGCATTCTGGCTTTTATTAATTTTTCGATTTCGTCATCGCTCACTAAAATAAAATAACAAATCATGAAATTTGAGGTTAGATCACAATTGTTCACACGCGCATCACAGATTATTTAATAATAACAATATACACTAGTTAAAAAGGTATATAAATAGTATATTGTACATTTATTTATAATATGTACATAATTATAAATACAAGTACAATAAATATTAATAATAAAAATTAGGCGTACAAACCAAACTTACTTCTTTTGTATTTGTCATTCATGTTACTTTCTTTTGTGTTCCTTGTTCGAATAAGGTTAATTTAGTTTAATCTCAAATTATAACAATATTATTCAACAAAAAGTTGTCCAAGCTTATCTTAACCAGTCGGTATAATAAATTTAATTATTAAATTTTTACTCCGATAAATTGTTTTATTATTTTCTTTTTTTTCTTTAATGGCGTCGCACTACTTTTTATGTCGAGAAAAACAGAAAATGGAAGATAAGAATTTGTTTTATTCTCAATCTGTCAATAATTTTTACAGGGAAATACTATGATAAATAGGGTGAGTGCAGTTTTTTCAAATAAATGTCAAATTGCTGTACTAAAAAATATTTATTACAGGTTTCGGTCACAGTCTAAGTGTAAAAATCTAATTTTTTCTATAATTCTAGAATGTAAACATATAATGTAGCTGCTCAACGAATAACACAAGAACCTAGATTGATTGCTATTCAATACTGAAAATGTGTATTTTAAAAATATCAAAAATAAAAGATACATATTTATATTTTTGAAACCTTATTAAATATTTTTTATTTTAAAATTGGACAAAATATTAAGCAATAACACAATGTCTCACAATGGTGTGTTGCCTCACATTTGCCCCACTATAGTTCGTTGTATCTTCCTGACAGTTCAAGTGGATTTTGCGGGTATATTTCAAAACGACTTATTTAATTTATTCTCCTTGTTCGATGGCAAAATGGTATGAAATTATGCCTGTCTCACCTAATCCGGCCATTTTAAAATATTTTAATTCAAATTAATAAGCGTATTTTCTTGGTGATTCAAATAAAAAAAATTATAGATTTACACAAAAATTGCATTGGCTAATTTCCAAAAAAATTAGATATGTAATATTCCTTTTGTTTACTACAAAGTAATTGTAGTTGTAAAATCTTTTTTTTTTAATTACCAAAAAAATACGCTTCTTAAGATATTTTTTGTCACAAACACTCAAAATTAATACAAATATTTTTTTGATAATATTTTTATATTTTGACATAAATTTATACAGCACAGCGTGAAGTCAGTCAAAATTGAACTGCTGAGTGCTGAATATAAAACCCGATTAATTTCAAGAATACGGAAAAATCGTGTAGGTGAATTTTTCGGTGATTTTTTGAGGGAATTTTTATGATCGAAAGAAATCGCCGACGACTTTTTTCGGTGAATTTCAAGAATACGGGCCCTGGTTCTGATTTTACTGGTGAGCTGTGGCAGAACCGCAAATCCTTCTAGCAGTTTTCACTTTAAGCTCGGGATGTCTTTGAAAAGAAAAAAAAAATCACACGTAGATACACGTCTTCACTTTTGAATTAATTTTTAGTTGTTAACTAAATAATCAAAAAAAATTTTTTTTTTTTTCGACGGATCCACTTTCACACAAGTTTTTATTCACTTGATATTTGCACTTTTCACTAACTCACTATTAACCGAACGGCTGCGCCAATTACGTATTTCGTGTTTTAAAAGTTGTTAAAAAAAATGTATTTTAATTTATTTTTTTAATTTTTATTTTCTTAAAAATGGTTTTACAAGTTTTTTCTTTAAAATCTAACATCGGACTAATTTCTTTAAATCTACATTTCTTTAACTCTAAACTTAAAATTACTAACTCATCAAATTTGCCTCGACTCGGTGAACATGATTTTAAGGTCACGTTGATCAACCATGCGCTTAAAACAGTTTATGTTGCAGAATTGGATTTGCTGCGCTAATTGTCTTATCAATCAAGTCACGTTGTTTATCTTTTGCTTGCGTGGCAGTTTCTATGGGAACTGTAACCGTAACTATATATCTAACCATTTCATATCTGTTTGAGATATAAATTTATTCCAATTAGCTTGACATTTAGTTCTTACTAAAATATGTACATAATATTTAAATTCGTTATAATGCATATCGATTATGAAAATAGAAAACTTGTGAATTTTACATCCTTTTAACCACATAGTTATTCACTTGTCGGGCAAAATTTAATATTTATCTTAAAGCGAAAACTATTTAATTTTTGATCACAATCAATTTTAACACAAATAATTTACAATAATTGAATTAGATATAAATTTATTCATTTCCAAATAATATTGTCTAGAAAGATACATAGCCCTCATTACTATGTACCGTTATTGTTAAAAAAAATAAAATAACTCTTTTTAATATCTATTTATTTCATTTCATTAAAAATTAAAGCAATAATAAATGCATTTATGTCAATTTTACAACTTAAAATGAAGTGACCTGGAAATGCCATTTGAACCCCACGGCCAGGTAGACAGTCCGAAAAAAATGTAAAACCATCTGGTCTATCACAGAATTCATTCCGAAAGCAAAAATTTCCTTAGGAGAATGTACCATTACAGCACCCTGATTCTCTAAAAATTAAGATCATGTGTAGACGTTTAATCTTGTATAAGCAAAGCTTACTTTTATGAGTTTGGAATTTTTCAATATTATCTTAGTAGTGGGTCATATCGAGAAATTGCAAACTAGCAAATGTAAGCTTTGATTTTTAGAAGTTTACACGTCCACACATTACCTTACTTTTAGAGAATCAGGGTGGAGAACTCGTTTTGTAGGAAAAAGTCTTACAAATTGGTATAAATTTACCAATTAACATTAAATTTGTAGGATGAGTTCTGTCTTCTACGTCTATATTAATAATAATAATAATAAAAATAATAATTAAAATATAAAAATAACATTTTATCGTAAATTTGTAATTTTTCCAATTCATCGATTATTTTGTATTTTACAAGAAATAAAATAGCAAATTAAACAATTATTTCAAATAAAAATTAACTGTGCTAAATTTTGACAAATTTTTAAACAATATACTGTGACCGATTATTTTATAAGTTCATTTAATAATAATATACACATTTATAACTTATTCTACAACATATAAATATGAATTTGATTTTATCAAATTTTTTATTCTGTTATCAATCAAATTATCAATATTTAAAATTTCAAAATTTTGTGTGACTTCTACTACAGTTCCACAAAAATGATCACTATAATACATCGTTTCTAATACTTGACATACAAAAAAATGTAAAACATTGTGCGAAAAAATTGATTTTATTGAACCATATATGGGCAAACTATCGGTATCAATTCGTAATACTACGATCATATCTTTTCTATAGATAATATTTTTGTACTGAATAAAACTTACTGATTTGATTTGACTCAATAGTGTATTTTTGAATAACATTTTCATTTGGGCAGTTATTTTGTCAGGAATATAACCTTCAACAAATTTGCCTAAAATGGTGGGTAAACTTAAATACTTGTTATTTATTTTCCGTTTACTTAATTGCAGCAGGTTTCTTTTTTAAATTGTTGAACAAATATTCCTGCGAGATCTGGTATTAGTAGCTATTTTCTTTAGAACTTGATGATTAGCTTCAAATCTCATTGACCACATTTGAATAAGTGGCCCAAATTTGCGCATTATAGTAGGATAATGCATCATAAAATGATGCTTTGGTATTAAAGTAAAGCCAAAAAATTTGATGTACAAGTTATGATGCTCATCAATCAAGTTTTATAATATTTGAATAGCACCATCGTCTATGTGTGTGCTCAAAACAACGTTGCTTATTTTATGCAATAATATATACAAATTCTATAATTCATCCGAATGGGGAATAACATCTCCAATCATTACTCCCAAATTTTTTACCAGACATATCATTTCTGAAGCACTAGCCTTAATTCTTTTTTTTAAGGTATCCAAGCTCATTTCTATTGGTTTGTTGACACTGTTATTAAGACCATAATTAAAATTACAAATTCTGAAGTTCAGACTACTTATATCTAAATATTTTTTGACAACTATAAAGTTATGCAGAATCAAAGACAATTCTTATTTAGCAACGCCCTCAAAGATATCGTGCATTATATCAACACTAACATTTTCTATACAGTGAAAGTCTGGGAGTTCATTAAAACAACATTCTTCTTTGATTTCTGATAAATGATTAATTTCTAATTTAAGCGGATTTTCTTTAGATAACATTTTAGTTTCTGCTTTAGTACAAATACAAATCCTACAAAATTTATTTAAATTAAAGCTTTCTTTAAACCCAAGAATCGAGTTAAGCCCTAAATTATCTCCAACAACCAGAACAACCGTAACGAATATTTGGAAATTTTGATCATTAACTGTTAAATCAAACCCAAATTCTCGTAATCGCTTGAGTTCTGACATTAAAGGAGCCAGTATTATTTTATTACCATAAACTGTCCTATCAATCGAATTAAAAAGCATTACAAGAAATATGATATATTTTCTAATTTCGACTTAAATTCTGGAGGTGAATTTGCTATTAAAATATACATACAGCATCAAAATAAACTATTAAAGGAACTGTAATACATTGGTTAGAAAATTGATCACATTTCTGTTTCCAAAATGTGGTCTGAATTATATTACTGATAGTTACTTTTTCATTTTCAAGACTAAATGAATTTTGAGACATTACCTTGCTCTAAGAAATTCCAAAGGGTGTGTTCAATTGAAACATAGCTAAGCTTTGCAGGAATTGGCTTCAAAATGTTATTATTTTGTATTCGTTTTGCGTTTAAATATTATCCAACTTTTATAGATGAAGGTTTCATTAAGACGTTTTTTTGTTCAAGAAATTTAGTTCTCATATAATCACTGTTCCATTTTCACTCATTACATATAAAAATATAACATGATTTATGGAATGTTTTTATATGCATTAAGTATGATTTGTAAGAAATTATTACTAGATTCCAACTAAAACAATTCATTATAAAAAAAAACAAACTAGAAATTTCAAAAATTCCTCCAAACAACAACAATAAAAAATTATGACAATTAGTCACCTAATGGTTTAAAAAAAAAAATTTATATAAGTTTGTGTTTATTTTATTTATAAAAACAATCAAAATAGTTATTTACACCAATACCTCGATTTGCGACGTTTCGAATTGCGACGGTACATTTGTTGCTAATAAATTTCAGTTTTGCGTCTCTTAAATTATTTGTTGCATCGTTACTTAAATGTTTTTTTTCTGGAAATACGTCAAGGTTATTTAAATATGTTGCAATTTTATTTACAAGACGCATTTTTATGGAACGAATTACCGTCGCAAAGTGAGGTATGGGTGTATTTCATACTATACCGAAAATCAATGATTACGTGATTGATTTCTGCCCGGGAAAAGAATTATGACAAAATAACAAAAGTGTCCGGAAAACGAGCTATTACAGTACAGAAAAATATAAAACCAAACAAAAAGAAAATGGGGGTGTGGCTGTGTCGTAAATACAGCCGTGTATTTGACGTGAATACGTGTACGTTACGAGTACTATTTTCTTTGAGCGTATTGTATGTATATGCCATAATCATTTTTGAACACTAAGAAATCCTTCAGATTTCTATGTTTTATTTGTGATGGCAACATTTTCCTTTCGTCGGGTTCAGGAAAGAAATCAAGTAAACAAATAATTACTGTATTATAACTTTATTAAAGATAGGTCTATGATACGAAAAGTATGAAACAAATGGCATACAGGATACATCGAGATTTCTTGTAAACGTTAAATCAATACATGTATTACCTAGCGTTGTTGCAGAAGTTTCGATGTAAGATAAATTAAACTCGCTGAGCATGAAGTCGGTCAACGAGCGGTTTTTCGAGACATTAACATTAAAGTCTCCGACCATCATGATTGATGTAGTGAGATCCGGTTCGTATTCTGGTATAATCTTAATGGCGTTTTTGGAATACTTTAACAGCGATTGTAACATACAAAGCTTAATTTCTGCTAACGCTGTGCCTGGATGGATGTACACACACCCGAGTATGAATTTGAAGATGCCATTGACTGTTACGTTTACTAGACAGACATCACCAACCTTTGGGTCTTTGATATGCAAATTCATCTCGGAAATGTCAATGCTAACTCTGTTACAATCAGTGAAGCTATTGATGTTGCGATATATGGCGACTCCACCGGCTATGCAACTTGATGATGATGATACCGCAGCCGATGATGTAGTTGCAATTTTTCTGCGCTTAGCGGTGTTACGATATGATATCAGATCAAAGCCAGGGACCTGCACTGGCTTGAAATCTTCCATCAACGTTTCGCTAATTGCCAAGTAATCAGATCGGTTGATGATGGAATCAGTAGAGATGTCTTCTGAGTGCGCGACCAAGCTTTGTGAATTAATGGCGGTGATAAGTATAAAACAACTCTGATCAGGAACATAATCACAAAACTTTTTTACTTGTGCGACTACATCTCGAATCTCTCTAACTGTAGGAGACGCCTGACCAAATCCATGATAAAATTTGAAATCGTCTCGGGCATTGATAATATAAAGGCCATCTAACGATGTGACGCGACTCAAAGCCACATAAACTAGTTGGTTTTGCTGCGATTTGTCATATTGATACACGACTCGATCGAAAGTTAATCCTTGAGATTTGTGTATCGTGATCGCACATGCTGGCACGATGGGAAACTGTTTTCGGCGGCATTTGATCGTCTGACCGAGCGGTATGTTGGCACTACGCGTTGTTATCGGTGTCCACTTGAAGTCGAGAACCTCACGCTTACAGATTACATGTGGCTATTGTTGCCTCCCACTAAGAAAGGACATTTAAACACGTATTCACGTCAGAATGGCAAGTTCTTTCATAATACGCCGCCATATTGCACAACTTTATCTAAAAATCATTTTAAAACTCTATTTTCATTGTACATACATGCTAAATTTCATCGAAGTCGTATAAGAAATGGCCAAGTTCCTTCCTAGTTGGTAATATTACAGAACTTTATCTGAAATTAATTTTAGCATCACCTTTTATCGCGCATACCAAATCTCACTAAAATCTGTTCAGGAATATCCAAGTTTTATCCTAGTTGGCCATATTACAGAACTTTATCCAAAAATCATTTTAAAATCACATTTCCATAGTACGTGTTGTTTTTCATCAAAATCAGAAAAGTATTGACTAAGTTCCTTCCTAATTAGCCATATTCGAGAACTTTATCCAAAAATCATTTTAGAATCCCATTTCCATCGTACATGCTAAATTTCATCAAAATCGGATAAGAAATGGCCAAATTCCTTCCTAGTTGGCCATTTTCCAGAACTTCATCCAAAAATCATTTTAGAATCCTATTTCCATCACACATACCAAATTTCATTAAAATCGGTTAAGAAATAGCCAAGTTCCATATAATTGGTCATATTGCAGAACATTTTTTTAAATTTTTTGTCATTTCTTATGGACGAGTATTACAAAAAATGGTGGTGCTTCCCCCGCCTCCGCAAGCGATGCGTCACAGTCCTCACTCAACGTAACAAATTCTTTGATCCTTTATCTATCGAGTGGTGTAATTAAATTTTGGATGTAGATGATAGATATTTGGCTGCAGCATAAAATCGTATACCCATTATTTTGTTATTATCAGTTTTTTTAATTACCCCCCCCCCCCCCCCCCCCCCATATATATGAAAATAAAGACGTATTCACGTCAAAAAAACTAAAATACCGATCCTGTGAACTGGAAATTTTAAAGTTGCCGTTATAGTTTCGACTAAACTAATCAAATTATTTACGGAAATATAGTTTATGTCCCACTTGGTTTTTATTCCATAAACAGACTGTTGAATGAAAACCCATATTGCCTCCGCACCTGTAGGATACTTTGATTTCTCAATTGTTTTTATGGGACTGCCAATGAGAAATAGTTGTCCATCTATATAAATGTATCCAACTGGGTTACTGTCTCCCAATATTATCGGTAGTGGCTGAAAGGTTTCTTTCAAACTTTCGATTTTCGTCTTTATTTCACGGATTTTATTATGTAGTTGTGTTATATCCTGACAAAATAAACCGACTGTATTAATATATTTCAAAAAAATTCTTATTACAATATTACTTACATCAGCTCTTGCTATAAATTGATCAGTGATTTCAGATTTGGTCAATTTAAAGGAACCATTAGACTGTCTTTTCCTTCCAAAATTATTATTTATTAAGAAAGGAAGCAGAAAAAATCTAGTTAGTTGACCGGGTGTTGCAAGAATATGTTCCATTGATTTAAAACTACTTGAGTTTTTCTTAGAATTCGCGATTTTAATTAATATTTCGTTAATGGCTGGCCAATCATCATGTAGTTTATTTGCTTGATCATTATAGTACATTTCAAAGCGGGATATTATGAAAAATATTTCGATATTGTTAAACCTTCCTGTTCTTTGAGATGTTGCAATCTAAATTCTGAGGTAATTTTCCAGTGTTTAATAATTTCGTAGCACGGTTCTACATTTGAGTTTAGAAATTCTATTGATGATTGGTAAATGTTAGGTTGAGATATTGAAATATTTTTGATATCGCTTCGAAGGTGTTCCAGTTTTTTGATATGTTGTAAAATATTAATTGTCGAATTCTTTAAAAAAAAAAAAAAAGAAAATAAGTTTTTGAGAAAATTGAAAAAAATTGTTTCGGCGGCCATTTTGGAAAATAATAAATGAAAGATGGTACCATTTTTATAATTATTTTATAATCTTTATTCATTTGTCTTTAAAATAAGCCCAATCTTATAATTTTCGAATAATTCGTTTTCTTTCTATAGCAATAAATACAATACCAAGTGCATTGAATTTTTAAATATTTGACACCCTGTACCTTAAAAAACAACAACAAAAGCAAAAATCACATTCCATAAATTGTTCGTTTTACTCAGTGCCTCATATCCAAAACATAAAAATTATAAAATTCAAACATAACTTCCGGTCACATATATATGTACATGTATATATGCAATTTGAGGTATTTTTCTCCATAGTGAAAAATTCGTGAAATCAAATTTTTTTTGAAGTCATATTTTAATTTTTAGATTTGTATGTTTCGAATGTGTAGCACTAATTAAACAAAACATTTATGGAAAATAATTTTCTTGTTGTTGTTGTTTTTTAAAATACAGGGTGTCAAATATTTAAAAATTCAATGGACTTGGTATTGTATTTATTGATATAGAAAGAAAACTTTTTTTCCAAATCCAAATTTATGCATTTCAATTTAAGAAGTACAGTGCATGACTTCTCAACTGTGATGTATCATTCCTTGCAATGCAATGATTTCTATTGCACTTCATCATGTGTACCAATTGAGAAAGTAAATTCCTTTAAATATTTAGGTTTAACCTTGGATAATCAGCTTAATTTTAAAACTCATGTGGCTAATTTAAAAAAGATATTTTAAGTTTTAAATATCATGTACAATTTTGTTTTAATTTATATATTAATAAGCTAATAAACTAAACTAAACTAAACTAAACTAAACTAATTATTCGAAAATTATAAGATTGGGCTCATTTTAAAGATAAATGAATAAGGATTATAAAATAATTATAAAAATGGTACTTCTTCTTTCATTTGTTATTTTTCAAAATGGCCGCCGAAACAGTTTTTTCAATTTTCTCAAAAACCTATTTTTTTTTTTAAAGAATTTAACAATTAATATTTAATATCAAAAAACTAGAACACCGTTATTTTTTGTTTTCGTGTAAAATACGTTTAAATATAATAAATTTGTAGATTGTCATACTAAAATGTATTTTGCACGAATACAAAAAATAACGGTATTCCAGTTTTTTGATATGTTGTAAAATATTAACTGTCAAATTCATTAAAAAAAAAAAAAAAATAGGTTTTTGAGAAAATTGAAAAAGGACATTTTGGCGGGAAATTTAGAAAAGAAAAAATTAAACAATATACTATTTTTATATTTTTTTATTAATCACTATTAACTTACCTTTAAAATGAGCTCAAAATCATAATTATCGGCTAATTTTTCGGAAATTTTTCTTTTTATTGCCATAAAATCAACATCATGAATATCATTTTTCTTAAAATTTGACACCCTGTATCTTTAACAACAACAACAACAACAAAAAACAAGCATTTCAAATTTTTTTTTTAATCAAAGCTACACATTCAAAACATAAAAATCATAAAATTCAAATATGACTTATAGGCCCGATTGTATGAACGCGGATAGACGATATAACCTCGGATTTATCGTCGTTTGCATTGTATGGACAAGAAAATAAATTCATGGATAGAGTTAATCCTCTGTTTCTATCTTCTCTTTTCGGTGGATAGAACAGAGGATACAAAATGTTGTTGTATGGTTTTTTCTTGACATTTTAAAATGTTCACAGTCTGTTATCGTGTTATAGTGACGATAACATTGATTAATTAATAATTATACTTAAGATATAAGATGGAGTCAAATAATAATCCACCGATTAAACGTATGGAAAAGGAAAAATATGAAAATTTATTTTCAATTACATAAACGTCAAAGAAAAAAGTGTTACCATTCAAATAAAAACTGCTCTAAAACTGCAATAAAACAGAAGATAGAAAAATATTTTAAATTGTTCATACAATAGGAAAAAAATAAAATTCTCGGATAAAGATATATCTGTACTCTCGGTTTTTATTTTTTCTATCCTCGTTCATACAATCGGGCCATAGTGAGTTTGTGATTTGACGTATTTTTCACCCCTTGCAAAATTTTTAATGTTTATATTGTCGTTCTTGTCATCCAAACGAAAATTGTAATGTACTAATCTCTTCTTTTCTTGCAAGGCAAACATTTTTCTACATCTAAATTGGCCTTAAAACAACAAATTTAAAAAATTTTATTTCTAAAAATGGATTCCGTCCTTCGACATTGGACCTTTCGACACATTCGGCCCTTTCACACAATCGGCCCTTCGACATTCGGCCCTTTGATATCATTCCAACGACATAACCCACCCCGAATTTTTTGTTGACCCAGGGCACTCAAATTTGTTTTTACCAGCCCGACCACTTTATTCTAAACCAATTGTGATAAAATATTAGAAAAATTTGATTACCTTAATAAAATTTTGAAAACAAAAAAATATATCAAAATTATTTTATTAAATTTACACGACACAATAATTCACACAAAATGCAATTAATTAATACAAATTCTTTAAAATATTCAAGGTACTAAAATTTATTTTAAATAATAAATAATATTTTATGATACATAATTATAAATACAAATTAAAGTAAAAAAAATTATTTTCTTTAATTTTTCATATAGACAAGGGATTAAAGAATTTTTCCAAAGTAATTTAATTTATATGCATTACACAAAATACAATTTATTCTACTTAGGTACTATATGTCTTATGATATATATTCAAAGGGAATATCATTTTCATAAAAATTTGTATTATGTTTATCTGTCATGTTTAAATTGCCTTTCTAATAATAATTTTAGATATTCTAATTAAATCAAATATTTAGTAACACATTGTAAAAAAATTAATTAAGTTTGTATATACATATTCAAATGTTTTCTTCATGTGTGCTTAAATTGGGTGTTCTTTATAAGGCACACGATATCTTTTTATGTACAAAACAGACACCAACAAGTGATTCAACAATATCTATAAATTTTATTTTCTACTTAATAAATTCTTAGATAATCGCTTGATTTTTTATTTTTTTTTTTTGTTTGTTATTTATTTTGTTTGAAAGGAACCAAAATCAAACATAAATTATTTTCAAACCCGAAAAAAAATATCACAGCATTTTATGTACATATAAGGAGGTTAATAAATTCATAAATATTTTTTAGAAAAATATTCTTTACATCACTTTTCCTACCATATCTAACTTTTCCATTTTTTTTTTTTTTTTTTTGGAAGAACACAAGTATTTTTCATTTTTTCCAATAATTTCTGTATTTATTTTCACTCTCTGATGGTACTGGTTGCTAAATGCCATCGAACACACATACAATACAAACATAAAATTCTGGCAGCAAAAAAATATTTTTTTTAGAAAGTTCAACACTTTTTAAGAAAATAGAAAATAAACTTAAAAATAATAAAAAAAAAGCTTTATGTGTAGAAAAGCTTATTTATGATGATAAATATTTTTTTACACTGCTGTTTTTCAAATTTTTTATTATTTTTGCTCCATCGTCCCCCATAAATAATTCATTCTATTCGCATTATTAATTTGGATCTCCACTAAATCATTTCCGTAACTCAATAAATATATTTTTTTTGCCAATGTACATAGATATATATTCGTTTTCAAGTTGGAAAATACAACAAAAATACTTAAAAATAGAATATGAATAAACAAAATGATGTGGGTGGCAGGTTGGGTGAGTTTATACTATATAGCGAATGGTGTTACGTATCTATAAATGCCGGAAAAACTTGAATAGATCGAGAACACGTTTATATGTATATGAAATAGGAGAGTAAACCAATTTTTTTTTTATAAATAAAATATTAAAATAAATAAAACAAATTGAACCAGATTGTCCAATAAATTTTATTAGTTCGATGATATATAGTATATTAGGAAAAAGCTCATTGGGTGGAGTATCTCGCAGATACAAAAATATTTGGTTTGGATTTTAATTTTTGAGTCATTATCCTTGTTTTGAACTGATATAATAAAAGGTGACCAATGTCGATAATTTTTTATTAACACCAATTAAGAACAGTGAGAAGGATACTTCTGTACTACACAAACAACATGTGCGCACACAACTTTTAATCTAAATAACCTTTATACCAAAAAGCTTTTTAACACACAAAATATTTTTCAAGGGGTTTTTGGTTTAACAAGCATAAAATACAGTTGTGATATGTACCACTTCTTAATTTTATTCTTCATTTCATTTTGATAATAGTTGTTTGGTCTTTCTTCTACTCGCTCTAATACACTCGTACACGACTCCTTCAAAATGTTGTGCTGCTTGTCTGTTGTACGTTAAATGTCTGTTTATACTTTAATTTTAAAAGATAATGTAAATTTCGTTTTACGTAATGATGACACTTAAAAACAAGAGAATCACGGATAAGTAGTAAAGTAAAATTCATGAGATTCCATTAAGGTAATTTTACGAAAATTTTCTTCGTTATGTGTTTTGTACTCCCGCGCTACGGGTTTTTTTTTTTGTGTTTTACAGCGTACACAGAACGCAAATATTATGAAAATTCATTTTGGAAAATTAAATGTTATGTTTTGCTTTATACAATTATATCACAATTTTTATTTTTGAATTGTGCTGTTAATGATCGACTGAATGGGGGGTACTAAAAAATAATATTCTATATACTATATACTTACATAAAACACGTACATTTTAAAATTAATTTTTGTGAACAATGTGTGTAGGATTGTACTTTAAGCACTCAAAACAAAGTTTCCCCGATTTTTGAATTATCATTTATCAATATATGTACGTACAACGCAAATGAAATTCAGATTGGTTTTTGAAAACTTCCGGAAAACTAATTCTTGAAACTCGTTTCAATCATTTTTCCCGATTTTTTAAAACAAAATTAAAATCTCATCAAACTTTTCACATATATTTCAATCAAATTTCTATACACTTTTCTTAATATATCCATCAAATTTTTCCAATTTCCATCAATAACACATAACATAACAAAATATTTTTCTTTATATGTATGCTAGTCTACATACATAACAAATAATAATCTTAATCATAAAAAACAAAATCGGAAAACTCGAAGAAAAATCTGATTTTGATTGTCTTCTATTCTTTATATTTATATCTTATATTAATATCGTACGTACGGTAGCTAAGGGAAAATGAAAATTGTATATTCATATAGGTGTATAAATATGAAGACTCCTATTGCGAGTGTTCGAACAAAAAACCATACGCAAGTTAAAAAAAAAAGCTTTCACAACATTCAAAGTGGAAAATATTATAAAAAAAAAAGTTTACTTTCAGCCAGATATACACATTGATTTGGGATTTGTTATTTGAATAAAGTCAAATTGGTGAAGGCGAACCATGTACACAATGAAGTAACACGCCAATGCATAAAAATACGAATTTTGATGTTGTACGTCGTTCCAATACATATATTGGAAATCATTTATTTTTGTCTGCGATGGAGAAATTATCTTAGTCTTCTATATATATGTAGTTTTTTGGAAAGATTTTTATCTTATAACAAGGCAACGTCATATTGTGTTAATCGTTTATAAAATTTTAAACTTTTTTTTTTTTATTATAAGAATAAAATTTTCTTATCTGGGTGGTTTTGTTTAAACACAAACTTCTTATATAATTTAATGTCTTATTCACTTGAGTGTGTATGCTAGTTATTAGAATACATACATTTTTTTTATGCTATATAATATAATATTATGGAAATTGTTAAACATAAACTAAATAAGTTATGAATAAATGGATAGCCTGTGGTTCTGTATCTATTCGAGTATGTATATAGCTAACATCTTGGAATAGTAATTTTCTTAATTTGTTTTCAAAATCTGTGGTGTAAAATTATTATGTCTGTTCAGACATAAGAATTTTTTAATGCCTGTAATGTTTAAAGCTGAGCAGAAATTACGTAAATTAAAATAAAATTAAAATTTTATAAAATTTATTCCAACTAATTTTTCTTTTATACATCACACCAAATTTTTATTTTGGCAAAATAAATTTAACACAAATTAGAAAACAAAAAGTGAAATGATAATTTAATTATTTGGAAGATCCAGTTTTCGGATATTCAACCTTTTACAATTCCATTTGACTACTGAAGAATTTTTCTTCTAGGACACCAATATTATAAAGTATGTTGCGTACTGTTTATTATTAGATCATAACTTTTGTTTGTTTTAGTGTTAAATTTGTCACTACTGCTAAGTGGATTATTTCTATGTCTGTAAATTTCCAATTCCTCAATAATATCCATGTTACCACCTTTTGTTAATCTATACAGAATGATGATACCTTAACCAAAAAATACATAACGGTGGAAAACAAATCAGTGTTGTGCCGCGTAGTCTACATGAAGTAATTAATCAATTGTCTACTCGTGTATATAAAGTATGTAGACAATTCAAAAAATGACGTCGACAATGTAGACAATGCGTCAACAATGCCTAGCAGCAAAATTAGTCAAAGTTTTGATTATACGATTTTCATTACGCATTGAGATCTTACAAAAAAGAGATTTTTAGCATGCAAAACTTGTGAGAATTAGTTGTGTTTCGTAAAGGGACCCTAAATGGGGTTGGGTGCAGTTGCCCGTATGACAAAATACCGTTTACAAAATCCCGTATACATAATACCGTATTCCAAAATCCCGTATTCCAAAATCCCGTATTACAAAATCTCGCATCCCAAAATCCTGTATGCCAAAATCCCGTATTCTATCATGATACATCGGCTTAGGTTAGGTTAAAAATCCAAAACCTAAGCCAATATATCATGATAGAATACGAGATATGTGGTCGTGTATGTGTATGTGTGTGTGTGTGTGAGTGTGTGTATTTATGTGTTTGTGTATGGGTAATTAAAAGTAAAAAATTACAAGTGGCAGGAGCTTGGAACAGAAAGAAACAGAAAGTTTACTGCAATAAAAAATAAAATCGATTTTTATAAAAGAACTAGCTAGAGTACCCGGCTTTGCCCGTGATAAAAAAATATGCTTTATTTTATTTTAACAAAGTAGTAAACTTCAAATTTTTCATCTGTACCTATTAAAGCAAATAAAATTAAATAATTCTAGTTTCAAAGTACAGATGTAAATTAACGATAACATTTTAGTAATAAAATATATTTAAATAAATAAGATTAAATAATGGTACCTAATTCAAGCCAAAGCTTCTGGACAATGTTTCGTGTTTTACTATCTTTGGCATAGGTAAATAGGTTTTTTGGATTGCCGACTTGGGAGCAAGCCACATAATATAACTAACTATGAGAGAAGCATTCAGGCTCTAAATTTATTCTAGTTGTCTTCAGCGATTATCCTTGTGCCTTTATTGATGTTGATAGCAGGCGGAATTTGAACAGGATGTAGTCGTTTGAACTTAATTGTAGTGTTCGAGGGCATCTAGATCCAGGGGCCTGACCTTTCGAAAATACGACGAAAATCTGCTCATAAGTAAAATATGGCAATAAAATGTCAAACAAATGTAACTCCCTCAAAATTCTACAAACATTTTGTTTGGGGGCACCTAGACCTAGGGGCTAGACACCTTCGAAAATACTATGAAAACCTGCTCATTTTGGTATAAAACCCTTATGCAAAAACTCAATTTGATTAGATGATCCGTGTGGAAACGAATAAAGGAAATACATACATAGAGATTTTCATTTTTAATTAATATACAAAGATCACGAATAAGTTTCAAATTAAATAATATTATTTTAAAACAATTTATTAAAACAAATTACAAAAAATAGTTACTTATCCCTTTCAGTGCAAAATTTATGTTAGCCATAGGAGAATATTTTTTATTGATTTTTATTGTGAAAGATGATATCAGATTTACAAAATTATTTGATTCATTACAATATTGAGCCCGAGTGCTGAGAAAATGGGCTATAAAATTTGTCCACAAATGAGTACAAATGCCGTCAAAGGTTATGTAAATGTTCAAATTAAAATCCCGTTCAATATTAAAAATTCTTTATTTATGTATTTCAGATAATTCAATAAACATTAAATAAAAGTTAAAATATAAAACTAAACTTAACAAAAATATAAAAATAAATAAAATTTTAGGAATTCAGTTTCAACCATAAAAACAATGTCCATCTACATTCAGGCTTTTGAGTGGTACTCGTAAAAGCAATTAATCTTGCTATTGAGGCACAAATGCACTTTACATTTTGTGCAATAAATCCTTGATTTACCAATACATTTTGGAAATTTGCATCTTGATGCATTTAATGCGTTTTCATGCAGCGGAAGGTGGTTTATCTTATCAAAACGGATCTCGTCACGTATGTGAAGTTAGCCCGAAAACCATCCCGAAAAAAGTATTTTCAAATAATGGTGTGTGTCTTCACTAAACATAATAAAAAGCTGTTCAGCCCGAAAAATAACTCAATATAAACCAAATCCCGAAAATTTTTTTTGAATATTTTATCTCACAAATACAACAAAAACTTTAATTTTCTGTTTTTTTAACTTGGTACATACTAAAATACAAACCTTAAAATATTATTAGTAATTATTTATTACAACTTTCTTAAAATTATTTATCAACTAAGTACGAAATATATAATTAATAATTTTAAGAACAAATGATTTGTTGATGTAAATGTATGTCACGCCAATAATATATTTAAAATAGTAAACATAAAAAAAGGGTTGATGTAAAATTTTGAGCGATTAAAAAAATGCTAATATTATGTATTTATTACTATTATTACTTTATTTAGTAAACTCTTGATATGTTAACCAATGTATCTCAGTTCACAGAGGTTTGCAGATATAGCATGCAAATGGACCGACCTTTGATAAAAATCCCCCACGGTGTTATTATCATACGATGAGGATAAGGGGTTTTCCGAAACAATTTTTCATTCAATAGTTTTGGTTGAACGATTAATAAAAAATGTTCATGTGTTAACCAATGTACCTCAATTCACAGAGGTTTGCAGATATAGCGGTACAGGGCATGCAAATGAACCGACCTTTGACAAAAAATCCCTCGTAGTGTTATTATCATACGATGAGGATAAGGAGTTTTCTGGGGTATTGGGTTTAATTAAAAGAATATTTGTGGTAAGACTCATTATACACGATACCGTTATACCAAATAGCATGAACCCAGAGATTGGCTCATATAGTGACTATATAGTTTAAGTGCAGGCATTGTGAAATTAAAATCACTCAGTACCATTTTGATATTAGCCGTAGGGCTCTTGCAACAAATTTTTGAAAATTAACATATCGACGAATTTCGCATG